>CAUJRU010001498.1:0-146076 GCA_963277665.1 Viscum album | reverse complement strand
ATCATTTTTAGTGTGAATTTTGAAATAAGAAAATTGTAAACATTTGATCATTTTCTCTTTAAAAAACATTATTCTCAAAATGTATATGAGATTAATAATAAATTGATATTCACCACATATGAAAATTTAATTTTTAAAAATTTATTCCATATTTTGAGTTACGTTAATTTTTATTTTCTAATAAATTTTAATTATTTTTTGTCCAAAATGAATAGTGAAAAACAATAAAATTTAATTACCATAGTAAAGGAGTAATTATTTTACTTGGGGTCAAACAAAGAAGAGAAGGTTTAATAATTCCCTACTAACTTCTAGAACACCAATAAAATGACCATATTTCTGTTTTCTCTCTTCTAGATACAATAATGAACCATTTTGGATTATTTTTATATGATAAAAATATGTGTATGATTAAACCGTTTAAAAAAATTACAAGTGTACCCCTAACCTCACATATAAAATTCCACCACCATCTTATCTTCTTTACACCTTAATAACACTTTGTTTTAATAATAAACTTCCACAATATCTTACAAACATCTCGAATGACATAATAGAATCATTATTTCTATTAGTAATCTGACCTAGTGATGCTTTTGTGCAAACCTAAGGAGGACACTCTCACAAGAGGAATTTTTCCTCAATAGGAATAATTATTTTATGTATTTTTCCTCCTATATAAATAATTATAAAAAAATACTACATAAAAAATCAGTATCGTTCACATATTGGAATTTTAATTATAATTATTTACCTTCAAAAATATCAAATTCTATTGACAGTTTTTCAAACAGATCGTTGTTTTGTATAATAGACTATCGTCCCACGTACTGATGTCATTCATTCATTAATTACCACATTTCATGGTTGGGTATGATGATAGATCAAAAGTATATATTTTATATTTATAAAATATTTATTCAATTGTATTCATTATATCGTTTATATTTTCACCTTCGATTCTATAATGAATATGATGATGTCACTCGTGTGTTCAGTGGACTACCGCCTAGTAAAGCGATGTGATTTGTTTTTCACTAACCCATTACATAAAATTTAATAAGGATATATTTAAGTATTATATGTTATATATGTTTTATAATTATGATATATATTACATATTTATCATTTTTAAATATAAAATATATCATTTGATTTCATACAATTTCACTCACTTATAGATGATTTCATCGTTCGTGTATGTGTGGACATCCGTCTTCACGATGTGATGTGAGTATGTCTTAATCACATAACCACATCGATGATATATATAGGTGTATAATATATTATATATATGATATTATTATCATAATGGAAATTAATATATTACATACCTAAAATCCATAATGATTATTAAAAAATGGAATTGTTACTCATGTCTATTTCCGGCCTACTGTCTCCATGATATAAACATACGTCATTTATCATAGCCATCATTCAAGACTGGTTATAAATGATAAATTTATTTAAAATATTTTAATTATTTCATTATTATTATTATTGATAGGATAAAACTATATAATATCTGTAAGTACTAGATCATTCATTATGAAACATGTTAGGGAAACAATGTCATCTAAAACCTGAAACCATGAAAAGAATGAAATATTATTAATGTAAAAGTGATATGATGTTATTAATGGATAATATATGATATTATAAACACTAATATGGATATGGTGTAATTTAATTACATGTTTAAAACCACTATAGATGTGGTTAATGAATTCTTAATTAAATGGAAGTGTGAGGACACAGATTTTCTATCAATTAACATCCCATTGAGACTTCATCATTATTATGATCAAATTTATTTTTATGTGGTGTATATTCTCCCCAATTGACATGTAATATAATTATTCATTAATAATACATGAAATTTTTAGTTTCGATTTGAATTATTTCTTCCAAGGGGATTTGACATTAATATTTTCATGTAGTAAAATTTAATGAATTATCATGATTTTGTTTGTAACTTTTTACTTTCTCTTGAAACAGTCACAATCGTAGAATCATTGTTAATTATAAATTAAATTTACCTTAAATATAGATTTTATTTAATTATAGATATTATTAATTTCTAACAATATACAATTTTTATATACAGTCATTACATTAAATGTTTTTTGATTGGGTGAGGAAATATTTAAAAATACGTATCCTTTACTCAATATAGATATTAGATGTTAAGGAATATTGATTTATGAATAAAATATATTTTTCAATATATTATGATTTATTTGGACATGTATGGATTAAATTATATAACCCCTAAATGCATAAATAAGTCTCATGGTACATATTAGTACCCTATAATCAAATAGGATTTTACATGTAGATTAATCCATATTTTGAATTGTATTAACAGTAAGGGTTGCATGTGCTTTAAACATGAAGTCCTATAATAATGAATTTAATTTATTTGTAATTTAATTATTATTATACATGATATTTCTACAATTTTATTATCTCTGTATGTATTTAATTCACATTTTTTTGATAAAATGGATTCTGGTTTCAGTTATTTACAATGCTATATTGATTATTCTATATCACGCTATGATGTACATTTTGTTGATTAAATGGGATATGTTATCAATTATTTATCATTATATTGATTACTCTATAAAGTTATCTAAATATAATTCTTGTTCAAACATTTACCATTAATATTTATAAGTACTTTTTATCTACACTTCTTCTATTCATGATAGATTCTTTAATACTTAAACCTTACTAAGAATTTGAGCTAACCATTATTTTTTCATTTCTCAAGAATTAATTAAGTGTACTGCATTAGCTATTATAGGATTTTATAAATGGAATAAAATTAATCTGGGAAAAATATTATTATGGAGAAATTTGTGTATTAATATATAATATAAGACTCATATGTGTATCTAGTTCCCCAAGAATACTAATCTATTCATAATTTCATAATGAGATTCATCATATCATTTTCCAATGTAATAAAGAAAACACCATCTATGGTCTACATGGGTGGGGGTCACTATAGTTGGTATTATAGGATGTTAAGTACAATGTCTAGAAACTATATTTAAGGAAATATTGATTAAGGAAAAGAAAAACATGCTAAACATTGAGGATAATTATAGAATAACAATGTAAATATTTGGTAAGGTACGGATAATGTGGTTATTACTTGAAATAAATCACTTTATGGATACTACTAGTGGATGTAGTTCATTTATAAATGTACCTAGGGGTAATTACTTTGAAATGGGTGAATTCAGATTTTCATAAGCATCACCTGGTGCATAAAAACACACAAGACAACACACCCGATTTGACACTCCAGGGGTATATTATTTGGATAATTCACATTTTATTTAAAATACATTATGATGTATTAGAAATAGATAAATTTCAAAATAAACCTTGATTCTTATTATGAGATTACCTATGCACAAAATTGTAATTTATTATTTTTTATTTCACAACATTTAGGATTATATATTAATTTTCAAATTGATTTTATCTAAAATCGGGTATTCATTCATTTAAAATTGGTACCTATTATAATTATTGGGAACCACATTAATGCATCTAATCCAAAGGATAAGAATGACCATTTATTTTATGGGATTAAACCATAATTTTCAAGGGAACTAGTCCACCAAACAATCTCATTATATGATAACAAAATATATTGTTCTACTAAATTGAATTATTTATCTATGTATTATACATTCAATGGGTCGTAAGAGTAGAATAATACAGATGGTAAAAGGAAAGATAAATGGTATAATTTAAATAATGATTTTCCCACAACTGTTAATTATGGAAGGAAATACACAATTACTTTCTTAGTGGGAATGCAAGTTTTCTAAATGTTTGTATAGAAATGACACTATTATTGTGACTATAGGGGAAAGTTTAAAAATTAATTAGTATAATGATTATAATCTATAATGATGGGGAAGAACACAAAAAAGTGTCCCAAGCATCAATGGAATATACCTCAAATTAGATAATGGATTGTGTTCGGGCTTATGTTATTATCACAAATAAAGATAAATGATTAATGTTCTCTTATTTTTATTCATTTTCTATGTAATTTGACTAACTTATCAATGATGTCATGTTTATAATAATTATAAAATATATAAGTATTATACTTTAGTAATTTTATGTTATTAATTATAAAGCATGTGTCGAATGGTACATATGACCAGTAAAAACAATTAAGTAGAAATTTGAACATATTGGAAAAAATAATATTGAAGACCATTAATATGTTCTTAATGATGAGGTATTTTCATTGGGATAATGAGATATTCTATATAGACAATGTAAATTGGATAGTATTGACTACCCTGGAATGATTAATGATTTGTAGAGAATGTTATTTATGCTAGATGTAGTTTACAAAATTCATTGGCTTATGGAATATATCTCATAATCTGCGTTTTACATAAGTAATAGAGAATAATGGAAGTTTTCAACAAGGTATTATAGTTATTTAGGTTGTTACTATGTTTCAAAATAATACATTATAAATGTATTCACATGTTTTGTATTTGATTATTAAGATCTAATTCATGCTGTTTTGAGAATTATGTATATGTTCATTTTGGAAATTGAACGACCTTCTATGTAAAGTTGTGGTTTTTTATTTTATGAAGTGACATAATGTTAAAAATATATGAAATGGACTCAGTTGAGCACTGAAATAGTTTTAATGGTTAATGTATTACTTTAATATATGGAAATTTATGGATATTGATTAACTTGTGCACACCATATTTATTTGGGAACATAATTAGACAAGCTGAAATGACATGTCACTATTTTATGGATCCTATGATGCATTAATTGTTATTATTAATGATTTAGATTTCAAAAAATTTATCTTGGGATATACTCTATTCATGGAGTAAGGGGTGAATTGAAAATTAATATAAGCACACCCAAATTATAAAATGTGCCTTATGAAATAAAAATTTATCAAGTGAATATATCTCGTTATATTCTTAGATAAAAAATAATCTCTAAACGTTAGGAAATTTATCCTAAAACAAAATTTTACACTCTTACCTTAAATCTGATGAATTATATTGTATTTTAAATCATCATATATTTATGGTATTGAGCCCCTTAACATTTCATTGATCATTCACCTTATTGTGAACAATGACCTCTATCATTATCTAAAATTATTTATGATTTTACTATGTCTCTATATCTGAACAATCTACCAATGTTGTCACATATAGAAATATTGTTGTATATTATTCTATATGATTTTATATTAAACCTATTATGATTTAGGTTTTTCAATATTGGTATTTCAAAATGTTAATACTTTTATTATGATGACCATACATTAATTAATATAACCCAATTTATATATGGCAGCGATAATATAAAACGTGGAAAATTTAAATTAAGAACATTGTATTTGATAGTGCATGCAACACACAACACCATGATTATAAGAAAATATAATACCCTGAGAATTTACAATATATTTATTTTTAATTAAATTCAATCAAATAATGATTTTGTATTACACACAACACTATGTTAATCTTGAATTACATGAAACACTATGTTTATCTTGTGTTACATGCAACACAGATTTTTGATTGTATTGCATATGTTACATCCCACCCTGAACCATAAGGTTCAAACCCAATGTTATGTAACCTCATGTGCACCTCACCATATGTAAGTGACTTACGACTAGAAAGGAGGTTATATGTCTATCAGTGTAGAGACTATGCACATAGTATTATTTTATAGGATTGATAATCAATAATAACTAATATAATAAATAAAATTAATATAAACTTTTTCAAAGGTAAATATGGAATAACATGTTAAAAAATTAAATTATCTCCTAAAGTGGAAATCATAAACAGTGTGAATAATGTAGATAAACAATCAAATGATAAACAACATGTCCTACTAATGTATTTCCTAGAAACCCACCATCACTACAATCCTCAGCTCACTAGTCATCCATATGGAATTTCCCCATTGTCAGTCCCACCATGAAATAGAAAATCCCACCAAAATTCACATGTAGGGTGTGAGTACAATAATCATAAGGAAGGTACCATTTCATCCTTAACCCGATGTTCTCAAGAATATAATTACATTACATAGTAATAACAAATACCTAACAAGAATTGAAACATAATATCAAAAATTGAGTGTTCATGTGCTATCTAAGCCCCCCAAAACCCTCGACTATAACTAAATTCATTCCATGATGGTAGAAATAAGGACAATCACTGAAATATATCATCATCAATTTCAGAATTATGAAACCTCGATAGCCAAATCAACCTGAGGCCTCTCGGTCAGACTACAATATGAAAATATTTCCAAACTCTATATCTATGTTAGATCACATATAACACTATGCCCCACTATTTCAATGCATAATCGATCACTCATGATCGTCATGAACCAGGACCAGACCATGCTAGGGAATCATGTTGTATTGTTCATTACAGTGCCATCATCATGTCACATGCCGTATCTGAACACACTCCCCCTACAAAGCTACATATCAATTACGGGTCCACCTTTTACTTTGGAACCATGTATAACACAACAACATAGAATATACTAGTATATCACAATGAAATGGTGGTATCATACATAAATATCATGAGTCTAAGAAAATCTGTACATACAAACACGTGATCAATAAAACAAGGTCTAAATTATATCAACATGCATAATAGTAATATGTCAATTATACATCCCTCATGGATACAATTATCTCAATAGGAATCATAGGATACTAACACACCTACATGAAATCAAAATTGAATAATGAATAATAATCATTCCAAACATAAATCATAACATAAAAATACGTGTATCATGAGAGCCAATAAATGTAAGGAACTTCCTACCTCAAAATTAATCGATGTAAAAGGAGAGGATAAACCAGACAAGAAAACCTCTCTATAGCCATATTATCAAATCACATCAATAAATGAGGTTCACCATTGGTTTCTAGAACCAAATACAATTATATTATTTAAACAAAATGACATGCGACAATATGTTATTCCTCCTAGATAATATCCCGATTATCATTTTATATTTTCATATTCACTAAAAATATTATACATAAATATAATAAACATTTTATAATTTAAAACAAATTATTCTTATTTAATTATCTTTAATAATTCATTAAAATTATCGTTTTATAATTAAAATTTAAAAATTTGTCACCAATTATCCTTTAATAATTATATTTTGATAATTTTTCATAAATTATAATTTTATAATTACATTTTGATAATTTATCACTAATTATCCTTTTAAAATTATCTTTTTACAATTTATTGTGAATAATACTTCATAATTATTAGTTTATTTTTTAATAAAATATCCATTTTATAAAAGCAAAATTATTATATTATAATATTAAATTTGTTGATATTTTATATCTCCTGTAAATTTTTCAAATTATAAGTTTAAAATATTACATGTGATAATAATTCATATCTTTTAGATAATTTTAAAATTAGAAATTTAAAATTTCACAGGTGATAATATTTTATCTCTCCTAGATGATTTTCAAAAATATCTTTTAATAGATTTTATAATTATCTTTAATAATTTCAAGAAATTATACATTGATAATAAATTATCATTTTATCATTTCTAAAATTAAATCATTGATAATAATCATATAATAATTCATTTAAAACACACATTTGGTAATTATATATTATTATTTTATGATAATCTCCCTCAATTATTGTTTCAAAATTAATTTAATTATAATTTTATATTTCATAGAAATTTTCCTTCTTAAAAATACTAATATAATTTGATAATTTTAGTAATTTATTTTTTGTATATTTTTTTTTAATATATACATTTAAAAAAATGTTAAAAATTTGATTGAACAGTCCTTACTGCTGTCAAAAATAAATTAGGAATTAAATTGCTACTTGTTGACACAAATCCAACAATAGTGATGGGGTGCTACTCCTACAAATATCACAAAGGACATTGAAATTATAATATTAAAATACTAATATGATGAAAAAAATAAAAGGAAGAAGAACCTACAACGAAACCACAATGCATAATGCAAAGGATAATTGGGTTTGTATCAGGCTTAAAAAACTAGAATCAAATCAATAGAGTTTTATCTATCCCATATAGAGGGGTTTCAGGTCTTATAGGAATAATCAATATCATGAAAAATCACCGAGATTATGATTAAGTTATAAATAACTCAAAATCACAACATTTATTACTATGAAATAAATAATCCATTTTAATCATCAATTTAAGCCAAAATTCATTATGGAAGAAATAATTTCTCCACATTAATGCATTGCAACATAAATAAGAAAAAATTGTGATGAAATATATGATTAAGAAACTCCCCCTATTTCAATAATGGAGGAAACATTTAATAGGGTTACATTGAGCCCTAAATATTACATTAAGAATTAAATCAATAATTATCATTATCAAATATAATTATTAATATCATAATTTAATAATCTACCTGACCAAATGGTTGATGTGTATAATAGTTATACTTCATATAGGGTAAAACATGTATTTTGTACCAAATGCTGGACTTGTATTTCTCATAATACACAACATTCGTGAGATTTTAATTATTTATTATTTAAAAATGGAATAATAAAATTATTTAATACAAATTGGGTATTATCACATGAGATGTTTCTAATCACATGACATTCATAAAAGTTATACCCCAACTAGGTTAAACACCATGTTCAAAAGCTAACGATGGTCTCAAATTTCTCATATGAAATGTCAATTTTGTTATATTAAATTCTTTGGTATAAATCATGTTTGAGTAATAAAATATACTTAATATATTTATTTCATCTACGTATAGTCTCCTCGTGCCTTAAAATTTCTCACTGACATGGCTCCTAACACGAAATTTATTCCCATGAATTTTAAAAAAAATGTAAATATGCTTTTACCCTTACTCAAAGCCATTAAGAAATTTATTAGGTTATTTTTATTCAAAAATTTAATTTTCTCATAAAAAAGTGATAAATTATTAACAAAGATGTTTTTTTATATTTACAATTTCTAGATATTATAATCCACCCACTATCCACTTCTCATCCCCGATATGACTATCTAGTTGTCTTTCTTAGAAAAGATTAGTCACTAATCTCAATAATTCGAATCACATTCCCATGTTTCCTCTTATACCTTCTCATGCTACCATTTAATTTGAACTAGTTGTATAATATTTCCACCTAAGATTGTATCAATTCAAATTATAATCGGCACTATATGCTCTTTATAAGATGCGATGGTCTCCATCTCATCCGGTTCACAATCAATAACATTCATACAGTTGGGTATGCACATTGGAATATATGAAACATAAACACTTCGTGAATTCCTAGATACTGATAAGGGAGTTAGATATGGTATTACCTAGCTCCAATCCACTAAGTTATCTCAGAGGGTCCAATATAACATCATGTTGGCATGCCATACTTATCCAAGAATTTATTTTCTAACCAAATAGTTAATCTCATGAAAAACTGATCTCCAATAAAAAAATTAGAAGTGTCTCCTCATATGGTGTCCTATATTTTTTCTTCTATGAGTGGTGTTAAACCTATTATAAATATGATGTACTCCTT
Source organism: Viscum album (assembly GCA_963277665.1). NCBI lineage: Eukaryota > Viridiplantae > Streptophyta > Magnoliopsida > Santalales > Viscaceae > Viscum > Viscum album. The sequence continues at coordinate 136,423 of CAUJRU010001498.1, read as the reverse complement.
CTAAGACCCCCTAAACAAAACCATGGTCACAACCATTACCTCACCTACCTCATACCATCAAGTGGGATCCACATGGTTTCACATTAATTTCCTCAAAACGTTCCATCTGAATTGATGTCTGATAACTATTATTGAATGAAAAATCAATAATGGATCAGTGATCATCCCATGATCCACTGAATTCTGTCACACAAGATAGTATCATATCATTTAATATTTGTATAGTTCGTTGTGATTGTATGTATGTATGAGTTTGGAATTCAAAAATCAGTCTTAGCATAGTCGTAAGTGATTTCTACAAGTGTTTTCAAAAGTGTGATGTAGGTCATGCACCTATATCTAAAACAATTTTCTCTATAATTCCATATATGAATATTATATCTTGGACATAGATATGTCCCAGCTCATCGTGTCGACAAAAAATCTCTCCACAAATCCTGGATCCATTGAGGGCCTCTAACCAAAATATGTATGCGTGTGTGCTTTACATCTATGTGTATCCGAAATTAAGATAAGATTTTAAGGAAAATACATCTTATCATGTTTGAATGTCCATAAACACATAAACTAACACCCATGTCTCGTGTTTAGGTCCCTTTGTGTTAAGATATAGTGAAGGGTCTTGTGGTCTGTATAAACAAAAAATCACTCACCAATGAGATTGTTTCACCAACACTATTGAAAATAGACTACAAATTCAATATCTATGTAATGTGTAGGTTAGTTCTACTTAGGGTATCAAAGATGATGATACCCATAGTCAACTATCTATTCTTTTTAACAACACCACTCCCATACCAATGATTGACACAACACAATATAGTGCATAACCAATCCTTGGTTCATATATTGTTATTAATCATACTATTTTCAATATTATCTTTATGTCATGTAAAGCCTCTTTACACTGGTATTACCACTATTATTTCACCCCAATAATTATCAACAAAATAATGTGTGATTATTATAAGAAGAATCATTATATAAGCTATTAGTAATATCCTACCATTCCAAAAAATATCATAATTTCAAACACATAGGTATGTGTCCAGAACATCACTTTATCAAAATTCACTGGTTTCATCGATATACTGGTCTAAAACACCACCTGTCCTAGTAACCTCACCACTTAAATGAAGAAGTCATACATCAAAATATTGTGGTAAATTTGGTGTGATAAAATCATACATTAGATCATGTCTTGGTTCCTAGAATGTTACTATGGGGTTGGAGAGTATACAAGGATTTCATTTGATGAACACCTTTATGAAATAATCTATGTATGGGTGCAAAGACATTTTCATGAGGTATATAAACACTACAATTGAGTTTATCAGACCAAACGACATCGCATGGTACTAATATAGATCAAGCATTCTCCAAAATGACATTTTTAGATTTTTCTCCACACTAACTTATAATTACTGATTTTCAGCTTAGTATTAATCACAAAGAACAACTTGGATAGTCTAAAAACCATTATTCATAGGAAAAAAGATATTTATTCTTCACCATTACTGGGTTAAACTTCTATTAATCAATGCATTTATAAATTCTACCGTCATGTTTTTGGTGAAAGACAATGGTGAACCCCATGGTGAAGTACTGAATCTTATAAATACCTTCCAATGCATGTCATCCAATAAAACATTGATATCCATCAATTCATTTTGATCAATAAGATACAAGGGTATCGATATGTGATGTACACATGGAATGAGCTAGATCTCAACTTAACTTATCAATACTTTTGAGTCTCAACTAGATAAAATATTAAAAAAAACATTTCAAAAAATTCTTCATAATCTTGAAAGATTTCAGTTCTCTGGATGGATGAAGAATGATGGGGTTAAGCATCATGAAATATTTGACAATAGATTCGAACTTCTATGTCTTGGTTAGAAGTAACCCAAAGACTTTAGATTAAAGTGATCATGCTGCCTAAAACACATAGAAGGTATAAAAGAAAAATTAACTCCATTATATTAAATGTATAGTGGTAATGTAGTATCATACTCTGTTGTGGAAGTATAATAGATATCTTCCCATGTAGTTCCACTATACAAAGTTTAGGTGAAATCTTCTACAATTTGAAGGAACAAAAATCAGAACAGAAACAAATTCCTTAAGATAAACCCTATATAGTTTATGGGATCACATAATTTTTTTCAATAGCAGTCTTAGGGATCACCAAAGCTTTACCAAAGAGTATACCCTTAACCAAAAATATATACTTCCTAGCACTAACCCTTGTTTTTACCCATGAACATTATTCACATTCATCAAATATATAATATAAAATTGCATACTTAGTTCAACTAAAGAATTATAATAATGATATATCACAACAACATGAAACATATATATATCACACAATATATGAAATTGTCCTAAATAGATATAAAAAATAATTTTATTTAATTATGAAATAATATGCATCACAAAAACTGGTTTATACATGGAATATAAATCTATGATTCTAATCATGATGCAGAACACACCCAAAATATCAAAATCACATATTAACATCTTATACATCATTCATGGTGTATTTAATAAATCGTAAAAAAAATTTAAAAATTATTAAATCTTAGAGGTCCACATCACTTTATATACCAGAAACTGTCTGATTTCCCCTTCCTGAGTCCCGACCATCTTATATTCTATATAGAATGTCCCAAATCGAGTAAAGAAGAAAAACGTTAATGATTATTCATGATAATTTACCATTTTATAACATTCCAAACCAAACCAGAAGTTTCATGACAGATGATACGTGACCTCGTGCATGCCTCCCCATATATAAAATGTTACTGACCATCAATGAGGGTTTGAGTCTGTCAGTATGTAGGTAGTACCCTTAGTATCATTTCATATGATTGATAAACAATAATTATAATTATATTAAATACTTATACTAAACATGTTGAAAGGTAATGATAGAATACATGTCATACAAATAAAGTTGCAATGAATGTGGGAAAAACATTTTGGATAAATAACATAAAAATAAAATGATAAATTCATTGTCCACCATGTTTCTATCTTAGACCACCACTAGCTACACACTCATAAGCTCATTAGTCTTCCACATGTCCTTTTTTCCATCGATGGATCCCCCATGAAATATATAAGCACACATAAATTCCAAATTGGGTGTGAGTACAAGATTTATTAGGACAACAATAAAACATCCTTAACCTAATGTGCTCAAGTACACAAGTGTATGCCATAATAATAATAAATTTGTAACAAGAATAGAAACATACAATCCAAAATATGGACGTCATTCACTAAACATGACATTATAGGACCTCAGTGGTACCTCATTTAGATCCATACTAGAAACCCTCGAGAAAAGCATGAAATCATCTCATCATTAAAGCTAGCTGCAAGATTCTCGATAACCATAAAGTCCATATGCCTCCAGTTCAAACCATACTAGGCCATCATTCCCCAATACTATCTCTGAGTAGATCAAATAGACTATCATGCCCCAATATTTCCACTCAGGTCTAGTCACTCATCACCATCATGGCATATGGTCATCACATATGGGTCTGATCAATCATGATCATCATGCCAACAGGTCAGGACATACTAGGGCATGATGCACTATCATCCATCTAAGTCTCATCATCAATTCCAATGTAGTGTCTAATCACCATCCCACTATTGGGATACTGACCCATGATGGGTCCACTGATTACTTGGGTTCCAGGCATAACACAACAAAACTGAATATACTAGAATATTACAATACAAATGTGAAATCATACAAAACATATCATCAGTGTTAGATAATATATAAATTCAAACATGTGAGAAACACAACATGGTATATATCATATCAACACTCAATATCAGAACATGACTATCAAGATAGTCATAGTGATAAAATTTTCACAATAGGTCTCACCGGATACAGACACCAAAATGAAATCAAAAATTAATCTTGAATATGAATCCAACCACACATAAATAATAGCATAGAATAATATTTATAAAGAGAGCCCAATACATTATGAAACATCTTACCTATAAACATTTTTATGTCAATGGAAAGGATAAAACAGTTAGTAACACCTATTTGTGGCCTTATTATCGAAATGCATCAACAGTCAAGGTTCACCAAGGGTTATTAAAACAAAAACATATTATTTTTATTCCAAATGAAATAAAATATTATATTTTATGACACATTATCGCCCTAGGATAATTTAGGATTTATTATTTTATGTCACTGCATGACCTATCATTTTTCTCCATAAAAATTATCAACTTTTGATAACTTCTCATAAGTTATCCTTTTGTAATTTTCTCTAAATATTTATAAAAAAATATCCTTTTATAATTATATTTTGATAATTTATCACATATTTTTCTTGAATAAATATATTTAAATAATATCCTAAAAATTATACATTTTTAATTATATTATAATTATTTATCTCAAATTATCCTCTTATAATTATCCATTGTGAATTTATTCAAAATTAACAATTATAATAATAAGTTGATAAATTTTTTAAATAATCAATCCTTTTTATAAACCACTTTTTATATTTTTAAAATAATAAACTTGATAATATTTTATCTCTCTTGTATTATTTTCAAATTATAACTTTATAATATTCTATGAGATAATATTTTATCTTTAATGGTTAATTTTCAAATTATCATTTTTAAATACTACATATGAAAATATATTATCTCTCTGGATAATTTTCCAAATTATAATTTTATAATTTTTATAATTAACATTAATATTTTAATCTATTATCAATTGATAATTCACTCAATTATCCATTACTAATATATTATCCTTTGATCGTTTCAATAAATTATACATTGATACTTATCTTAAAAAAATCCGTTATAAAAAATCATGTATTAATTCTTTATTATTATCTTATGATAATATCAATAAATTAAAATTTCATAATTAATTGTTATTTTAATTATATAATTATTATGAATTTTCATATTTAAATATTTATCAATTATAATTTCATAATTTTTTTAATTTATCTTTTGATACTTTTATGTACTCATATAACAAAATTCCAAAAAAATCATATTGAACTTACCATCCAACATTGAAAAATAAATTTTGGATTAAATTTATACTCGTTTATAGAAATCCAATGACATTGATGATGTAAAAACATGATCAATATCAAAATGAAAATTTAATTTAGAATATTTAAAGACAAATAAAAGGAAAATTATGATAAGAAAATGAACCTGGGAATAATCCACCGCACAAAATTAAGAGGGGGTTTGGGTTCATCTCATGTTTCAAAAACGTGAATCTAATTGATTAGTTTTTATCTATCACATATAGTGGGGTTCTGAGTTTTATGTACTCATCTAGACCCACTATAATCACTGATCCAACTATTTCCATATAAATAACCCAAAATCATAGTATTTAAAAACCTAATTTAAAACAAAAAATTTAGTCCATGATTCAACCAAAACTTCATTGTATAGTCATTAATTTTTCCTCATTAAGACACTACAACTAAAAGGGATTAAAAAATGTAAAAATAGATTATTATAAAACTCTTTCTCATCTAAAAATAGAAAAAGTACCAATAGGAAGATAATGAACAATAAAAATTATTTTAACAATTAAATTAAAAATTCTTATTATTATGTAATATAAAAATTAAAAACACAATTTAATGATTGAACTGACGAAACACCTGATGTGTACAATGTTATTCCCCATCAAGGTCAATCCCCATGCTATAGACCTAAATGTAATATTATATATATCATACGACAAACAATTTGAGGGATATTAATTAATTGTTATTTAAAAAAATCATAATAAAATAATGAACCTAAATATGGTACTATCGCATGAAATGTTTCCAAACACCTGCCATGTATACATGTTATACCATGAATAGTGTAAACGCACATTCCCGACCGAATGGTGGTCTCACATATCTCATAAAATTCACCATTTGAGTGTTTTCAATTTATTTAGGATAAAATATATATGTGTAAAAAAATATATTTAATATTTTAATTTTATATAATCTATTCCATTAAGTGGATCAGAATCTCATAATAACATAGGTTATAACTCCAAAATCATTCTTTATAGTATTATAGGATTCTAAGTAGGATTTTACACATACACAATTCCTTTTTAATATTTATTTAGTTATTTTATTGAAAATTACATTTTAAAATAAAAGTAATTTTTAATTATTAATAAATGGTGTTTTTATCATCAAAAAAAATTCAGGATAGAATAATATGCATCACCATGTTTAAAAAAATGTGTAATATTATTTAAATATTATTATTTTATATTATAGTTATGACCATGAAATTAAATTATATTGTATTAATATGACTAAATAATTGTATAAAATTTAATGATTTAACATGTTCATTTATCATTTTCGGATTTTATATAAAATAAGAATCATTTAAAATAAAATTAAATGTTGTCTAAAAGACTTTATTTTTTCTAATGAAATAATTTTTCGGGCCTTCCACATATAAAATATATTTTTTATGACTTGTAAATTTATCTTGAAAAATAAAAATCCAATTTTTAAATTTGAAAAAAAATTGCCTTGGATTAAAATCTTCGAAATTTTTAATAGTTTCACATTTTGATGAATACTGAAATATACATAAATATAATTGAAATCGGCTTTTTAGCTTAAATTACTTATAATGATAAATTATATTCTAGATTAGGTTTCATATATAATTATGTTAATTATATATTAAGTAATCCAACTTATGTCATTGGAATCATTTTAATATTGATTTTTTATATAAAAATATTTTAAACATTAAATCATTTCTTTTTTATAAACTCTTTTAATGACACCCTTGGAGGATTAATTTTAAATAAAAATTATCAAATTATATATATTTATTTTGTAAAAATTGAATCCTAGTATTATATTAGAATAATTTATGATGTATAATAAGTTCAAAGTAATTTTTTTCCAAAATGTATGGTGAAATGAGTAAAAACAATAACCATGGTTAAGGTAAAAATTGATTTATTAGGGTATTAAACTATGAAGACAATAGTTAAACATGACATAAAAACTTGTCCAAAAAAACTTTCTGGAAATATTTTGACATTATATCTATTATGTTTGATTATGAACCAATTTGGGATCTTTTTGAATGATATAATTGTTGGTATGATTGAATATTTTATAAAAAACATAACTCTACCACTCAAATCACTTATAAAAGGCCACCCATATCATATCTACTTTACACATTCAAACCTAATAGTATCATCCATTACCTACCCAAATGAATTAGAAATATCCAACTTATTATCCAAGATTCTTTATTTTGGGCTGAAATCCATCATAGGAAGACTTTACTACAATCTTAATGGATGATACCTATATAAGGGGAAGTGTTCTTCAACGGGATTCATTATTTTTTTTCTACACCCCCCTTAAATTCTTATTAAACCATTTTGATATAATAAAATATGTATATTTCATTTACAGGGATGTTGTTATAAGAATGTAATGACCTAAAACTATATCCAATTCCTTCTAATGGGTTATAAAATCACCATTCGTTTTTAAAAAGGACTACTTCAACATAAATCGATTTAATTCATTCTTCCATTACCACCATTCATAGTTTTGTATGATTATTGATCTAATATATATATTATTATATTATCGAAATATTTATTCTTATTGATTAATTATATCATATATATATTTTGTTACCTTCCATTCCATAAGGTATATGATAATGTCACTTGTGAGTACATCAGACTACCACTTCACAAAGTGATGTGATATGTATTTCATGAATGATTTACATGGAAATTAATAAGCATAAGTATAATTATTAAATACGATAAAAATGACATTATTATGTTATTAAATCTACATTTTTTCATTCCTTAATGATAATATAAACAATTTCTTTTAATTTATTTTCACTCACTTAAACATGATAACATTGTAAATGTGTGTGTGGACTACCAGCTTCATGAAGCAATGTGACTCTTGTTTCATCACTACACATCATGGAGGATATATTATGCATATAATTTGATATATATGGTATTATGATTAATATGGTAAGATAATATATTATTTACCATTTTTCCTGAATGAACAATGAAAAATGGAAATGGAAGATATCCTTATGTATGACCTACCATCTCCATGATCATAACATACTTAATTTTTTCCATGACTAACTTTAATTATTTGTTTTAATAGTAAAATTGATGTAAAAATACAATAATTATGTAATGATTAAAATTATTTATATTTCACTGATATATAATTTGTTCAATAACACGATAATTCATTATAAAAAACACATGAAAAAAGAAGGAAATTAACACCCAAAATAATGAAAATAACAAATGATTATTTAATAATATTGATAATATGTTATAAAACGAAACGATATGATATTATAAATATTATTATTATTATTGTGTAATTTAATAATGTAACACCCCAAGGTTTTAAAAATAAATTTAAATGCATGAATCTTTTTAGGTAGATATTTATAAATAGTCATTAAACATAATTTCTTCCACAAATATATTTTGAATATCAAAAAACCGTCATCTACAATTGTGATCATCAAGTTATTTGGATTCTGATAGGACCAACTTGTCTATTTAGTGAATAGTGACATACCCTTATGAATAGTAGTATAAATAGTAATATGCCCTTAATAAATATTAAATTTTATTATTATTTAAGTTTCTTAAGGCTTTAATATAATGTCTACTTGAACAATTTTTCAAGGTGTTAAAAAAAGATTTATAGATTTAAAATTATAATTTATAAATAATTTTAAATTTTAATTTAAAATTAAATTAATAATATTTAGGAACTAATATCCTAAAAATATAGTTCATTTTATAATTCTACGCATCATGAAATGGTTTGTGTTATTTTTTGTTATTTTTAAAAAATTCAGTAATTTTTTATGAATAATTATATATGGTCAAATACAATATATTCAAATTATCAGTAAAATACACTATTTATGACTTCATAAGTGATGTAATAACACTTTTTTTGAACTAAAATAGCATTATTACTATTTATAATCACATGAATTAAAAGAGGTCATATTCTGAGGAAACATGTTATAATAATCATTAAAATAATGGAAAATTCCTCTTCTCCGCCACAATAAATACCACCCTCATTCCCATCTTCCTCCCACACCTCTCAAGCCTTGATACATTCCAATTTTCTACCCAATAATACTACCAAGGCTCTTCCACATGTCCAAGAGATTCTTTTCTCACCAAAATACCAAAACCAAAGGCTTTAAGAGGGATCTCATGGAGAAGAGATCTTGAGGTAAACATCCACTTTTTTTTACTTTCATTTATTTTCATTTTCCTTTTTATTTTTCTTCATTACTCACATACCCTTATCTAAGAGGAATGAATGATACAATATAATAAATATTATCTATTTCATCATTTTTACAGAAGAATAACCATTATACTTCTTCTCCTCTCCCACTAATTCAAGAAATTAAAACACCCTCTGTAATGTGTCGATTTACTGGAATCATGGACGATGTGATTTCAATTTGTTTTACTTCATTCAAGACTGGTAACAAAACCATTTTTATGGTTGACCCAGATTATTGTATATGAATTATATATTATATATTGTTATGGAATCATTTTTTATATGTTTTTAATTGAGAAAACAAAATGAGTTCGTTATGATCAATGTATCTCCAAAATGACATAAACAAATATAAAAAATGTTCTAACTTATGAACAATACTCATATCAGAATTAAAAATGATAAATGGTGTCATTTATGGGTCTGGATACATTTAATACCTCTCCATTTAAATTATGGATTTTAACTTCTAATCGACCAATATATCCATTTTGAAACAATCATGGAAATCATGTAAAGAACGCACACAAAATAATGCAAGGAACAAAATACTAACAATTAATGTGTGAAATAATGTAATGAAATCATCATATAAATTATTATAATGGTTAACATGTTTCATTAAGATATGAATAACACTATTTGAACCATTATATATGATGTTTAAAAGAGTTTTATGTATGACATCCCCAAGGTAAGGGAATTCCTAACCCGATTTCCATTATTTGGGTTGACAAAATACATCATTATTTAATTTTTGTTCAATTTGATGCATGATAAATTTTTTATATATTATTTTTAATTATGTGTATTTGTAGTTTATATACACATTCAATTCAGTCAATTATATATCTCCAAAATTTTATGATATTTTTAAGGGAGTTTTCTTTTAAAAACCTCATTTAATATTCGATTATACTAAATTGAAAGAAAATGTTTTTATGGAATTAATCATGTTTCATTATTATTTTTTGGATATATGGAATTTTTTATGATGAAGGATCGGACCAATATTTCCCTCCAATGTATTGGGTATGTGTATGTTGGAGGTCTGTTGTATGGTTACTCCAAGTGTAACTGTTATGGTTACAAAAATTATAAGGTAGCTGTAAGGGTTACAAATTATAAGGTATCTGAGAGGGTTGCAAGATTATGTAAGTAATTACCCAAGATAAATTTATTGTTCTATATATATTATATATGTTTTGAGGAAATATAATGGAAATACAATTTTTCAGAAGGTATGTTTATATGGGTGACAAGTATGTGTTTTTGAAAATGATTTCTAACGTTACAAGTATTCACTGAGCAATGTGTTATTTACCTCTTTTTATATTCCTCACTGACCTTTTTATGCTCATCCCATGTTTTTAAATTATTTTAAAATTATATAGGGATGTTTAAGAAAAAAAGGAATCCATGTTAAGTGTTGGAAGTGTTTTTAATGAAATCATGTTTTTAATGAAAACTATTATATTTTGGAAGAAATGAATACTATTTTTATGGTATGCACTCTATATCAACATGTTATGTTATTAATGTATTATTTCCCTATATATAAATAAACAAGATTGAAAATATAATAAATGTGAATAGAAGTTTTCTCTTGAATAAATTCATGATTTTGTAATGTTATAAGGACGAGGCCTTATAATTGGTATCATAGGATGGTTTAGATAACTTTAGGGGCTAGGATGATGTTAACAGAATACCATAAATGATTTTTACTTTATATTTAATTTTAAATGTTATAGAATTTAATAGTTACCATGTTTATTTGACTAAGATGTGTTTGTTTATAATCATTATCTATAGAAGAAATAGGGATGTCGAAGCTGAGAGGCATTGAAAAAATGATATCCTTCCGAATCTGATTTCTAGAATGGTAGGGATTGGAACCAAGACGTTTGAAATAGTAATGGCTCACCTAATGTATAAAATTAATGGATGTGTCATGCATGTAATAGAACAAACAGAGGTACCATAATCGAAAATGATGACAATGGATCATTTTATGAGACACCACCACATTTCTTTCAATGGATCTTCTGACCCAGTAGCGGTTGAAGGATGGATTAAATATTTTGAAAATATATTTGATGATATGAGAAATTAAGATAATCAAATGCTATGATTTTACATTTATCATTTATATGGAGAATATGATCAGTGGTGGTCAAAGGTCAAAAATTTCATGGATAGAGAGTAAGTTTATGCCATAGAGTGGGGTACATTTGAAATTATTTTCCTTGAAGAATATTTTCCTAAGGTGGTGAAACTTAGGATTGAGAAGAAATTACTTTAATTGATGCAAAAGGTGGATGATTATGTGACTATATATAAAGAAACATTCCCCATACTGGCGAGGTACACTACTCATCTTATTCTGGATGTTGATTTCAAAATCAACCGCTTTTACTCAGGATTGAATCCAAGGTATCCAAGGGAATTGGCCTCTCACAAGTTCAAATGTTATGAGAAACTTTTCGAATGTACTGAAATGTGTTGGAAGAATCACCCTTGGAAATGACTTACCAAAAATGGAATGTGTTTTTGATGAGGTAAGTATGGAAATATGGCTGGGGAGTTTAATAAAAATGATCCTAACACTAATCATGATGAACAAACTGTTATGTATTTTAAATCTGTTGAGACCAGTCATTATGAAAATGCCTTCCCAAAGAGGGATCTAAATGATTAAATGAACCCACACTATAAGTAGAATGGTGTAGTGAGATACTTTGTGACTACATCAGCAGACATTGGTCCATCCAATGAAATTGTATTAGGTACCTTATTTGTTTACTCATATTTTTCTAAATTTCTTTGATACATGGACTATCAATTTCTTTATTTCCGATGAATTTTCTAGTAATCTCGGAATATCACCTCAACAAATGAGACAGAAACCAATTTTTAAAACCCCAGGGAACAATATTATTTCAAATAAGAATTATAAGAATCATTGTATTGTGGTATGTGGAATGGAATTACCATTAAACATTATTGTTTTTCCCTTAGTAGAGTTTTATATCATTATTGTAATTGAATGGATTAATGTGTATCATTCAATGATTTAATGTAGAGATAAAATTGTTTTTTGAAAGAGTTTAATTTTTTATTAAATAACAAAACAACAGTTGAAAACATATCAGGAAGATGAGAATATATTGAAAGATGTAAATTAATGTTATCTTGATCATATAGTTGAAAATAAAGAAAATTTTCATATTAATGATGTGCTGGTGGTAAATTAATACCTTGATGTTTTTCCTGATGAGTATTCCAATTTCATACCTCATTGGAAAGTCTAATTCAAAATTGAATTAGTTATTGATGCAATGAATGTTTCAAAACCCCCTAACCGAAATGCTGAAATGGAACTTCTATTGTTGAAAAATCAGTTGTAGGATTTTTATGATAAAGCCTTCATTCTTCCTAGAACATCCCCATTGGCTGCTCATGTTTTTTTCATTAAAAATAAACATGGCTCCCTTAGACTTTTCATTGATTATAGAGCTTTCAATGACATCATTATTAAAAACATGTATCATTTTCCTCACATCGATGACCTATTTGATCAGATCTAGTGAGATCAGTACTTTTCCAATATTGACATGAGATCTGGATATCATTAGTTGAATCTAAAAGATTATGACATCCCAAAAATAACATTTCGTACTAGAAAGGGGAATTATGAATTATTTGTTATTCAGTTTGGGTTTAAGAGTTCACTTTTTGTATTCATGAATCATATGAATAGATTATTTATTGGGATCTTGGATATGTTTTCTAATTATGTTTGCTGATGAAATTATGTTATTTTATTAGAATAAAGAGGATCATGAATCATATTTAATGTGTTTTTTATAAATATTAAAAAAAGAAACATTATGGAAAATTATCAAAGTATGAATTTTTTTTAACAAATTTATTTTCTTGGGAACATTTTATGTAAGTATTAAATAATAGTTGAACCATCCAAAAAATGTTATTGATGAATGGCCAAAATAAACCAACGTTATGAATATTCATAGTTTTATTTGATTATTATGTTATTACTGATTGGTTTTTTAAAACATTGCATGGTTATATAACCCATTGACTATGTTAATGGGAAATGTAATTAAATTTATTTAGATAAAAGAATGTGATGTTTGTTTTTAGGAACTAAAGAAGAGATTGGTGAATGATATAGGTTTGGCCTTACCTTCCAGAAATGGTGAGTTTTTCATTTACCGTGATGATTCATTAAAGAGGATTGGTTGTGTTCTAGTGCAGAATGATTAGGTAATTTCTTATAAATTAGGGAAACTAAAACCTCATGTGTAAATTTATCCCACACATGATTTGGAATATGAATCTGTGGTTTTTTCTTTAAAAAATTGGATGCATCATTTTATGGAATCAAATGTAAAATATATTCTGACCATACAAATTTTGAAGTATATATTCACATAAAATTAATTAATCCTGAGTTCAGAATATGGCTTTAAATGATAAAGTATTATAATTTCATGATCAATTAACCTAAAAAAACAAAGTGGTGGATGCATTTAGTCGAAAACACAATGCATCATTAACCATGTAACATTCGGAACATGATCCATTGATTAATGATTTTTTAAATTTTATCTTAGAAGTTACTGGTGGAGGAAATACCTTTATTTTGTTTTTGGTTTCAGTTAATTCATCAATATCAGACATAATTAAACAAGTGCAGAAGGAATACCATGAGCTACAGAAAGAGGTATAATTGGCTATAGCAGGGCAGCATTTATCAAAGGGGATGATTCAACATTTTCCAGTGCCAATGAAAAAATTAGATAATATATCCATGGACTAAATTGTCGGAGTACCAAATTATTGTCGAGGTTATAATAAATATGTGTTAATGTTTACTAACTAAATAAATCTACACATTTTATCCCTATTTAAAATAAAATGTCTTTGGATCAACTTTCTCAAATCTACCTCCAAGATATTGTAATGTTACTTGGAGTTCCATTTTCCATTGTATCTAGCTATGATCCCAAGATAACTTCTAACTTTTATAAGGTCCTTTATAAGTTTTTGGACCCAAAACTAAAATCTAGTACCACTTTTCATGCTAAATCAGATGGCTAGTCAGAAAAAATGATACATACTTTGAAGGATATGCATTGATCTTGTTCACACAAATAGAAAAATTACCTATACCAATGGTTTGGAACGATTGGTATAGGTCCCCAATCTGTTGGTATAGGTATATTAAAAAATAGTTATTGAGGAGGTTTGAACCCCCAACCTCTCAGTTATATATCAAAGTCTTTACCAATATCATACAATTACATTTGTGAATATATTTTGATATATATATATATATGTAATTTATATATTGATTTATTTGATGACATTTGACAAAAGAATTCGTAAAAAATAAGTTTATATATCCCAACGGTTCCCAAACCATTTGGAAAACATGAGGGCAGCTCATAGAAGGTATAATGGTTTTTACTCCATTATTCAGATGGAAGTTGGGGAATGGAAGTTGATGGGACCATAATTAGTATAGGAAGTGGATGAGAAAGTGAAGATGATCATGCAAAACATGAGGGAAGCTCAAAGAAGGTATAAATATTATGCAGACAACAATAGGAAAGACTTTTCTTTTGACGTAGGTGATCATATTTTTCATAGAATCTCGCCATGGAAAAGTGTTATTCATTTTGGTGTGAAATGAAAATAAAGTGCATGTATCATTAGACCATATAGAATTATAGAGATGGATATACCAGTCACCTACAGAGTAGATTTTCCTCAATGTTTGTCTCTGGTACACAATGTTTTTCATGTTTCAATGTTGAGAAAGTATGTTCCAGATTGATCTCATGTCTTGAGACTAACGGAGTTCAGCTAGAAGAGAACCTTTATTATGATGAGAAAACATTTTAGATTTTTGACCAAAGGGAATATGTATTGAATATTAAGGTAATCTCCCAGGTAATGGTTTTGTGGAGAAACCACATGGTTATAGAATCCACATGGGAGTCTGAAAACGTTATGAGGTCAAGGTACCCTCACATTTTCAATAAGTAAATAAAATTTTTAGGATGAAATCATTAGGTTGTTGGGATAATTTAACACCCCAATGGTTTAAATGTAAATTTAAATGCGTGAAATTTGTTTTATGTATATATTTTTAACTATCATTTTAACATTTTTTTCCACTTTAATAATTTGAATTTCAAAAATCTATCATCAACAATTGTGATTATAATGTTATTTAGAGTCTGATAAGACCTACTTGATTCTTTGGTGAATAGTAACATACACTTATGAATAGTAATATGACTTGTATATGAACATAATGAATAATAAACTGTTTTATTATTTTTAATTTCTTAAGGCATTATGATAATTCCAATTTGATTATATTTTCAAGGGGATAAAAAATGAGTTATAGATTTAAAATTGTTAATTTTGAGTAAATTATAATTTTTTTCAAAATATATTTATTAATATTTAGAAAATTAATTCCAAAAATGGAGTTCATTTTTGAATTATCCACCTTGAAAAAAGGTTAGTTTGAATATTTGCGATTTTTCTTACATTTGTGAATTTATGATGAGTAGCGAAATACGGTAAAATATAGTATATTCATAATATTAGTTAAATACACTATTTTTTTACATCACAAGTAATGTAAGCCCACATTGTTCAAACTCAGATGCCATTATTATTGTTTTGTGTCACATGAATTATGACTATTCATAAGCTTGAGAAAAAGTATTAAAATAATGATTAAAATAATGGAAAATATATCATCTCCTCCACTATAAATACCACGCCCATTCCCCTCTTCCTCCCACACCTCCCAAGCCTTGAGAGTTACCTATGTTCTACACAATAATCCTGAAAAGACTCTTCCCCAAGTCCTAGAGATTATGGTATCTCTGAAAAAGAAAAAACCAAATGCCTTAAGAAGGATCTCAACGAGAAGAGATCAAGAGGTAATCATCATATTTTGTTTTCTATCTTTTCTTTTAATTTTACTTTCTATTTTTATTATTTCATAACCTCCAATTATCTAAGAGTCATGAATGATATAGTATTTAAATATTTTTTATTTAATCATGTTTATGGAATAATGACCACTATACTTCTTCTCCTATCCCACTCATTTAAGAAATTAAAATAGGGTATGTGATGTGTCTATTTACCGACATTGTGGACGATGTTATTTAAATTTCTATTAATTCCTTAAAGAATAGTCATGAAGGAATTTTTATAGTTTAACCCGATTATAAATTATTTATTTTATCTTATATAAGTTTTTTAATCATTTTTTACACATGTTCTTAATTTATGATACAAAATGAGTTCTTTACGATCGAAGAATCGCCAAAATGACATAATCAAATATCAATAATGTTTTAACTTATGAATCATGTTCATGTAAAAATTAAAAATGATAAATGGTAAAATTAATGTTTTTTAAAACATGTAAATACTACTCCATTCCAATTCTGGAGTTTCACTTCCAATGGACAAGAATATCTGACATGAACTGATCATGGAAATAATGTAAAGAACGCACACAAAACAATGCAAGGAACAAAATACTATCATATAATGGGTGAAATAATGTAATGAAATGATCATATAATGTATTATAAATAATATAATTTTCCCTTAAGATATTTATACCACTATTATAACTATTATAAATGAGGTTTAAATGAGTTTGATGTAAGACAAACCAGAGGTAAGAGAATTCATAACCTAATTTCTATTCATTGGATTAATATTCTACTTCATTATTTATGTGGTATTAAATATTCTGGCTGATTAAATTGGTATATATAATGTTTAATTAGGTTTATATATAGTGTATATACATATTCCATTCACTCTTTTAAGTCTCCCTTAATTATATTATGTTTTCAAGGTAGTCTTATTTAAAAAACAACTTTGAATTATGTTTTACAAAATTAAAATTAAATGTTTATTTAGAATTATTCATATTGAATGATTATGATCAGGTTCTTGAGAATGTGTTATGATTATGGGTGGCACCTATATTTCCCTCCAATTCATTAGTTATGTGTATGTTAGCAGTCATCCATCTGGTTACTTCAAATGTAACTACTATTGTATCACAAATTATAAGGTAGCTGCAACGGTAACAAATCATAAGGAAGTAGAGTGGGTTAAAAGATTATTTATGTAATTCCCCAAGATAAATTTTTGTTTCAGAATGTGTTTTATATATTTCTTTTGAAATTTCATGGAAATACCACGTTTCAAAAAGTATTTTTATATGGGTGAAAAGTTTTTCATTTGAAAATGATTTCATACATTACAATTATTCATGGAATATTGTGTTCCTTCCTTCTTTTTATATCCATTACTGAGAATTTTTTGCTAATAACATGTTTTGAAATGATTTTTATAGGTTATAAGGATTTTTAATACAACTCATAAAGTCATGTTAAATGTTTGATGAATTTTAAATGTAATCATGTTTTAATTGAACAATTTTATTTTTTGGAATAAATGTATACTATTTTTGTGCAATCCAATCTATATTAATATGTAATGTTATGAATGTATTATATCCTAAATTTCTAATTCTATAAACAAAAAAATATCATTAATGATAAGGGAATTTATTTCATGACTAATTTCAGTATTATGTAATGTTATAAGATCGGGTCCTTATAGTTGGTTACAGAGGATGGGTTGGATTACTTGAAGGGTTATGATGATGTTAATAGAATACCGTAAATGATTTATTACATTATGTTTAATTTTAAATTTTATAGAATTTATAGATTACAGTGTTACTTTGAATAAGATGTGTTTGTTCACAATGGTCTTCTGTGGAAAAAACAAGGAAAATGAAGAGGAGAGGTACCGATAAAATGATATCCTTCTGAATCTACAGATTTGAATGGTAGGGATTGGAACCGATTAGTTTGTGATGGTAATGTCTTAGAAAAGACATAATGTAAACAGTGGTGATATCCAAGAAAGATTACAACTAGAGGTACCACAAAAAACAAGTGGATAGTGGATAATTTTATAAGAAAACACCTTCTTATTTTCAATAGATCATCTATCCGAGTAGTAGTTGAAGGTTGGATTAAATCCCTTCAAAATATATTCGATGTTATGGGATGTTCAGATAAAAAAAAGTTAATTCATTCCATTTATTGTATTAAAGGAGAATTCAATATTTAGTGGTCAATGGTCAAGAATATCATTTATAGATAGGATGTTGATGCCTTAGAGTGAGATGAATTTAAAAGTATTTTCCTGGAAAAATATTTTTCTCAGGTGGTGTAACTTTAGATAGAGAAGAAATTCCTTAAATTGAAACAAAATGATGAAAATTCAGTGAAGGTGTATTAAGTGAACTACACCATACTGGTGAGGTATGCTCCAAATATTAATTTGGATCTTGATAGAAAAATTTACCGCTTTAACTCAAGATTGAATCCAATGTATCAAAAGGCATTGGCCTCCCGTGAATTCAGAAGCTATGAGAAACATTTTTGATGTGCTGAGAGGGTATATATAGAGATTGCTGATGATCACATGTATTTTGAAAACACAGAGAAGAAGTGGTCCTGATGGAATGTGATAGGAAATAATCAACCAAAAAAATCTGATGGTAATAAAATCTTGTACCCAGTTTGTAAAAAGTGTGTCAAGAATCACCCTAGGGAATTCCTTAAAAAAATGGGAATGGATATCGATGTGGTAAGTCATGACATATGGGTTGGGATTAAAATGAAAATAATTTTAGACTAATCCTGATAATAATATTGTTATGTGTTTTAAATGTGGTGAGATGGGTCAGTTTGAAATTTTCAACCCAATGAGAGATATAAATTATGCAAAGAACCAAAACTATAAGAAGAAATGTGTATTGAGATCTTTTGTGACTACGTCCGAATATGTTGGGAAATCTAATGAAGTTGTATCAGGTTACATGTTTGTTTAATCATCTTTTACTAATGATTTGATTGATATAGGATCCACACATTCCATTGTTTCTGGGGAATTTTCTGGTAATTTGGAAATATCACCTCAACTAATGAGATCAGAAATTATTTTTAAAATAACGGAGGGAAATATTATAGTACGATGGATTTATAAGAAGCATTCTATTGTGGTATGTGGAAAGACTTTACCTAAAATATTTTTGTTTTTTCCTTAGTACAATTTTATTTCATTATAGTAATTGATTAGATTTCAGTTTATATTTCTAATATTAACTGTAGAGCTAAATAATTGTTTTTTCAAAAATAGTTTTAGGTTGTATTAAAAAACAATCCAATACAATTGATAATATATCAGTTAGCTGAGAATTAATTGAAATATTGAAATGAATGTTATCTTTTTCATATTGTTAAAAATACGATAACAGTTCAGATTAATGATGTTTGATTGGTAAATTAATAACTTGATGTTTTTTCAAATGCATTACCGGATGTCATACCTGATTGGGAAGGTGAATTCACAATTGAATTATTTCTTGATGCTAATCGAATTTCAAATCCCCTATACCGAATGGATCAAATTGAACTTTTAGAGTTGAGAAATTAGTTATAGTATTTTCATGATAAAGGCAGCGTTCATCCTAGCACTTATCCATATGGTGTTCTTGTTATGTTCATTAAAAATAAAGATAGTTCTCTGAGACTTATCCTTTATTATAAAGCATTGAATATCATCATTGTTAAAAAAAAGTATCCTTTTCCTCATATAGATGAGTTATTTGATCATCACTAGGGTGCTCGGTACTATTCCAATATTGACTTGAGATCTGGATACCATCAGCTAAAGGTGAAATATGATGAAACCCCCAAAACAAATTTTCATAAGAGATATGGGCATTATGAATTTGTTTGTATGCCATTTGGGTTAACTAATTCACCTACTGTATTCATGAATATTATGAATAGTATATTTCTTGAGTTCTTAGATATGTTTTTGGTTGTGTTTATTTATTACATTATGGTATTTTCTATGAAAAAAGAGGAGCATTAAAAAAATCTAAAGGTTGTTTTAAAAACCACAAGGAAAATGAAAAATAATTTAAAATTCTTAAAGTGTGATTTTGGGTTGCAACATATTTTTTTTCATGGAAAAATTGTATTTAAGGGTTGAATAGTAGATGATCCAGCCAAAAAAGTTGATGATGAATGGAAAAAATGCAGAAATGATACAGCGATTCAATTTTTAATTGGATTAACATGTTATTACAAACATTTTATTAAAAACATTGCATGTTTATCTAGCCTAAAGATTAAGCTAACACGAAACGGGGTTATATTTATTTGGGAAGAAGAATGTGATTTTTGTTTTTAGGATCTAAAGAAGAGATAAGTGAATTATTTGGTTTTTCCCTTGCGTTACTGAAATGGTGAGTTTTTCATCAGAGTGATGCTTCATTGAAGGGACTTGGTTGTCTTCTGATGTAGAATGATTATGAAATTTCTTATGCTTCAAGACAACTAAAACCTCATGATTGAAATTATCCCACACATGATTTGGAATTGAGAGATATGGTTGTTTTTCATTGAAAATTTAGATCCTCATTTATATATATCCAAATTTCAAATATATAATAAGAATTAAGGTCTTAAGTATATATTTACTCATAAAGGATTAAACATGATGCGAAAAAGATGGATTAAATTGATAAAGGATTATGATTGCAGGGTAGATTACAATCCAAGGATAGAAAACAAAGTGGCATATTCCTTGAGTTGAAAACATCATTCATCATTTAAAATGATACATTTGAAACTTGATCCCTTGATTAATGATTTGATGAATTTTGGTTTAAAAGTCATTATTGTTGGAAAAACTATGTGTTGTTTTAGTTTTCAATGTTGTAATCATTATCATACAGTGTTAAGGAAGTGCAGAAGGAAGACCGTGCGATATTGAAAATGGTATAATTGGTTAAATGGGTAAGTTTCTAGAATTTAACATTGTTAAATCTTGTGAATTATGATTTTGTAAAACATTGTGTGTGCCTTGTGATTCCTTGTTGAAGAATGAGTTTTCATGTGAAGATCATAGTTCTCCATTTTCAATTTATCCTGAAAGTACTAAGATGTACAAAGACCACCATGAGTATTATAGGTGGGATGGAATGAAAATAGATATTGATCTTTTTACCATGAAATGTTTGACATGTCTACAAGTTATAGGAGAGCAGAAGAAACAGAAGGGGATGCTTTAGGATTTTCCAGTGCCAAAGTGAAAATGGATGAACATATCCACTGAATTCATTTTGGGATTACCAAAGACTTCTCGAGGTTAGAACGCAATACGGGTTATTGTTGACTGACTAACAAAATCTTCACTTTTCCCAAATTTGAGATACAATGCCTTAATATCAGCTTTCCCAACTGTACCTGAAAGAGTTTTTTATGGTCAATAGAGATCCTCCTTCAATTATATATGATTTTGATCGCATTTAAATTTTAAAAGGGCTTTCAAAAGACATTGGTCACAAAATTAATTTCTAGAATAGCTTTTCATCATCAATAAAATGGGTAGTCAGAATGAATGATTCTGACTTTGGAGGATTTTCATTGAGTTTTTTCAATGGACTAATAGTAAAGTAGGGATAAACATATTTATTTAGTTGAGTTTTATTATAATAAATTTTTTTCCTCCAATATATAGATGTCACCTTTCGAGGCATTGTATAAGATGTGGTGTATAAGTCATGTTTTTTGGGATGAAGTTGTGGAAAGGAAGTTTATGAGACCATAAATTGTAGAAGAAGTGGCTAAGAAAGTGAAAATGATCCAGCAACACATGAGGATAGATTAGATCAGACATTAAGGTTATGTAGACAATAGGAAGATATTATTTTATTTTGAGGTAGGTTATAATGGTATTCTTATAATCTCACCATGGAAATGTGTTATGTGTTTTGGTATGAATGGAAAGTTAAGTCCATGGTTCATTATACCAGATATAAATATGGAGAAGGTTGGACCAGTCACCTATAAAGTATCTTTGACTCTATGTTTGTCTCAGGTAATAATGATTTTCTTGTTTTGATGTTGAGAAAGTATGTGCCAGATTCATCTCATGTCTTGAGCCCAGAAGCAGTTTAGCTAGAAGAAAACCTTTCTTATGAAAAGAAAAAAATTCATATTCTTGATCGAAGGCAATAGGTATTGAAAAATATGTTAATCAACCATGTAAATTATTGGTGGAGACACCATATGATTGACGAAGAAATATGGGAGTCTGAAAATACTATGACAGAAAGGTACTATCACTTGTTTAATAAGTAAATAAAATTTGGAGGACACAATTTCTAGAAGGATGGGATAATGTAAAACCCTATGTATTTAAAAAAAAATTGAAATGCATGAATCTTTGTTTTAATTATATATTTATAACTAGACTTTAAACATAATTTTTCTACATCAGTGTTTTTAATTTCCAAAAATGGAATCATCAAATGTGATGTGTATGTTATTTGTAGTCTGATAGGATAAACATAGTAATTTGGTGAATTGTAACATACCCTTATGAATAGTAATATGAATATAAATATGACACTAATGAATATTAAATTTTATTATTATTTTATTTTATTGAGGCTTTATTATAATGTTCACTTGATTAGTTTTTCAAGGAGTTAAAAAATGGGTTATAGATTTAAAGTTGTTACTTTTGAATATAATATGATTTTATTTAAAAAAATTAATAATAGATAAAAAATTATTTTCAAAAAATGGAGTTCATTTTTTAATTCTATACATATAAAAATGGTTAGGGTTATTTTTTGGGATTTTTCTAAAATTGTAAATTTTTTATGAATTGTAAAATATGGTAAAATATCTTATATTCAAATTATCAGTTAAATTCACTATTTATGACATCATAAGTGATTTAATACTACTTGGTTTGAATTCACATGACATTATTACTCTTTTGGGTCACATTAATTAAGAATATTCATAGTATTGAGAAAAAAATATTATAATAATGATTAAAATAATGGAAAATACCTCCTCTCCTCTATAATAAACAACACCATAATTTCCCTCTTCCTCCCAAACCTCTCAACCCTTGAGCATTACCAATGATCTAACCAATACCCCTCGAATGTCCCTTACCCACATCCTAGAGAATTTTATATCAAGAAAAGACCAAAACCAAAGGCCTTAAGAATGACCTCAATGAGAAGATATCTAGAGGTAAACATCCTCTTTTGTTTTCATTCGTTTCTTTTACTTTTTCTTTTTCTATTATTATTATTTATTTACCTCCCATTATTAAAGAGTTATTAATGATCCAATATATTAGATATTATGGATTTAATAATGTTTATAGAATACTCTTTATTATACCTCTTCTCCTTTCCCACTTATTCAAGAAATTAAAACATCATCTGTGATGTGTTGATTTAACGACATCATAGATGTTGTGATTTCAATTTATTCTACTACCTACAAGACAGTTCATGAAACAATTTTTATGGTGAACAAGAATTTAATTTATGTACTATATATTATATAAGGTTATGAAATCATTTTTGTACACTTTTTCTTAATTTATATAACAAAATGTGTTCTTTACGATTGAAGAATCCACAAAATCACAAAAAACAAATATCAATAATGTATTAAATTAGGAATCATCCTCATGTCATAATTAAAAATTATAAATAGTATAATTTATGGTTCTAGAGAAATGTAAATAAAAATCCATTCCAATTTTGGAATTTTACTTCCAATCGACAAGAATGCCCATTATGAACCGATCATGGAAATCTTGTAAAGAACGCACCCAAAACAATGCAAGGAACAAACTACTAAAAATTAATGGGTGAGATGTTGTGATAAATGATCACTAATGTATTATAAAGATGATTATATTATATTAAGATATTAATAACACTCTTTTAACCCTTATTTAGGATTTTTAAATGACTTTTATGTAAGACAAACCTGGGGTAAGGGAATTCTTAACCCGATTTCAATTCATGTGGTTAAAATTATATTTCATTATTTATGTGGTATCAAAATATTTTGTGATGAATTTTGTATATATTATGTTGAATAATGTTTATTTATAGTTTATATACATATTAGATTCACCCAAATTAGTCTTCCCTCAATTAAATGGTGTTTGTAAGGGACTTTTCTTTTAAAAACCTAATTTAAATTTATATTTTACGAAATTCAAAAGAAATGTTTTTATGGAATTATTCATTTTATATGATTATGTTCTGGTTCTTGGGAATTTTTTATGATGAAGTGTGTGACCTATATTTCCCTTCCAATTCAATTGGGTATGAGTATGTTTTCTAGAATTAATATTTTCAATATTATTAATATGTTTTCAATGATTTTATCCCTATAAATTTTTTGATTTCAGTGTATTTGCATAATTTATGAGTTTTTTGTGTATTTTTGTCTTAAATGTGAAAATGGGGTAATTCTGTAAAATTTATAGTTTTATATAGCTTCTATTTTTTGGGCATAAATTTTCAAATATTTGTCCAATTGAAAAGAATGCTTTTTTAGGCTTCATATGCTCGTGGGATTCAAATATTTCTTCTAGACCAAGACCCAATTCGAATCCCAATGGTACAGAAAAATCAATCAAGTAGAGAACTCAGTCTGGATGGAATAATAGACTCCATCGTAATAAATAAACAATATCTCATTCATCTGACCTTATAATGAGGTGCATGCAGGTGGTGTCAATAAAGTATATTCAAAGGACTGCTCATAAAATTTTTTATAAAATATTATGCTCATCAAGGCCTTATTTTGGAGAATCCAAGTGGAGTGGGTGAAAAAAAATTTGGCAGCCAGAAATGTAATGGTCATTGATTTAGCCATATTTTATTTAAACCTGTCTAAGGACTCTAACATTTTTAGGGTTGATATCCAACGTCATTTACAACATTATATAAGAAGGGACCTCAGTGAGGTTCGGCCAACTAGTGGGAAGAACAGAGGCAAACTTATGGAGGACAGATTATGGAGGATCAAAATCTATGTTCTTCGTTTTCATCCTTTTTTCTTATTATCTTTCTAATGACTTCTTCTTCCACCTTCAACTCAGTTAACCTTAACATGGTTGGGTAGATCTTATGATTTATTGGGGAATGATAGTTTTACCCTTTTGAAAATATTGATTTCTTGCTCATAATGTTTTAATATCCTCTTTTCTCTTATGTCATTCAGATTGAATTTCATATAAATGTTTTGATTATCATGTACAATTCTATATAATTTTAGATTCTGTTGTTTATTTATATTTGGTAAATGATCAATATCTTCGTCCACTTGGTCCTGGTTTATAAATGATGGAATAGTCCATGATTTAGTGGTGTAGTACTCGGTGATCACCGGTACGGGTGTGAGAAGTAGCGAACATTCTTGAATGCTTGGGATAAACTAGACCCGATTGGGAATTGCCAAAGATAATTGGCGGTTTTCTCTTCAACTCTATTACACATTAGAAGGAGAGTAGACCAATCTGAGGTTTTGGTAAGTTTTATTCTCCCAATTTTATTTGACCAAATGATTGTGAAGAAATGATTCTGGATTCTCACTCTTAATGATTTAACAGATGAAAATTGGGTAAAGTGAATTGTGATAGAATTACAATTGTAAAACCGAACCTAACATGATATCCATTTCATATCACTGATTTAAATCACATCATTTTACAATTTATTTTAAAACTTTCACTTAATTGCTTTACTTTATATATATTCTTTCTTGTATTTTCTAAATCAAACAATTTCAAAAAAAAAATCATTTCATTCTCTTATTTTAAATGAAAAAAACTATTATTGAGCACTCCTCTTTGGAGAAAACCTAGTTATCCCACTATAATACATTTTAACATAGTTTATATTTGTTTTTTCAACACACCATGATAAGCATGTGACAAAACATGGCGTCGTTTCCGGGGAGGTAACACCAACATTTCCTTTCTTTTCATTTCTCTCTTCTCATATTTTCTCTTCAAAATTGCATGAATGGATCCTCAAAAATTGATCCATTACACATAGATCCTGAAATTGAAAGAAATATGTTGAATAGAATTAGAGAAATTAATTTTAAATATTAATTTGATGAAATTCCCCTTGCAGACTCATGTAAAACATTTAGTGTTCACTCTGAGCCTACCATCATGGCTGAAAATCAAAACCAAACACTTAGAGACCTCTGTGCACCACAATTACTTAATCAAAACAATCCACTTTTCATGACAGTTTTAAAAAATTATTTTTAAATGAAACTTAATATGATTCATTTACTTCAAATGTATCATGGTTTGGCATTTGAAGATCCACAAAAACACATTATACAATTCACATAAGTTTGCTCAACTTTCAGACCCTGTAGAGTTACTGAGGAGCAAGTTAAGTGGAAGGCATTTCCATTTTCATTGGATGGAGATGTAAAATAATGGTTGTACGACCTGCAAAGAGGAGATCTACATGACTGGAATAACCTGGTAATATGTTTTACGCAATGATTCTTCCCCACCTCTAGAAGCACATCCATTCGGAAGGAAATATACGCCATACGAAAATCATCTAGAGAAACCCTTTATGTGTACTAGGAGATATTTAAGAAGCTGTGTTCCAGTTGTCCTCATCAAGCCAGTGAGTAACATCACTTTATTATCATCTTCTATCAAGGACTACTGGAGAATGACAGAATCCTTCTTGATGAATCATCTGGAGGTGCACTGATTAACAAGTCACTAGATGAAGCCAAGGGATTGATTGATGTGATTTCATAGAACTTGCAGCAGTTTGGAACAAGATGTATTGGAACAAGATGTTTTCATGAGGTACGCACTTCTCATCCATCACATTTATTAGAAACTATGATTGAAGAGATTAATAGTTTGGTGAGACAAATGACCTTGTAGCAAGTTAGTGACCAATATGAACTAGCTATGTTATGTCGTTTATGCTCATCACCTGATCATTTCACTGACCAATGTTATGAAATACAAGGAATGGAAACATGTGTACCAACCTTTCTACCAAGGCAATTCCAAAAAAATCAAAGATGGAGAGATCCTAACCGAGTGAAATATGGGTATGGAAATCAGCAGAATGAAGATAGACCCCCATACCAAAATTGGTTTCAAAACCAACCACCATTCTAGAATCATTTCTATAATCCACAACCATTTCAACATAAACAATCTTATAACCGTACCTCTTTCCAAAAACCAACCACTCTCTGAAGACTGTACGAGTATCTATCCACCAGTGGACAACAACCAATTCATAACCGACAAAAATCTATGTTTGAAGTACTGAAAGACACTGTTAATGATTTTTCCAAATTTTTTGAAAGTCTCATCGAATTTTTGACTAATAATCCAGGTAAACATCCTTCCCAAACAAACCAAAACCCAAAACAGAATTTTAGTATTATAACTACAAGAAGTGGACAAGAACTCCCACCACCATCCACCATTGAACCTGAAAAAAGAATACCTGATCTTGGAGAGAATGAATTTGGAAATGATGAAATTTCATTGAAAATTATTCGGAAAGAATATAAGAAAGAGGACGAGAATAAGGATAATCCAAGGTAAAAGAAACAAGAAACACCATTTCAAAGGAAACAAATAGAGAATAATGATATTCTACCACAATTTCATTCAAGGATGATTGAATCAAATAGGTTTCAAGAAGAAACACTACAAAAATAAATTTTGGACACCATCTAGAAAGTGGAAATCAACATACTTTTGCTTGAAGCACTAAAAAATTTACAAAGTATGCTAAATTATTGAAGGACCATTGCACCAAGAAGAGGACACATCAATGGAATGAGAGGATAAATATGGGATGATGTGTCTCATCCCTTATCGCACCACAATTGCCAACCAAATGTCAAGATCCAAGGACTTTTTCTATAACATGAACCATTGGTTCATTAAATTTGTCTAATGATTTGTTCGAATTAGGCGCATCAATTAATGTATTACCGCATTAAATATATACTTCTTTGTATATGGGATACTTGAAGCCCACAAGAGTGGTGGTCCAGATTGCAAATAGATCCACAGTTTTCCCAGCAGGAGTTCTAGAGGATGTCTTGGAAAAAGTCAAAGAACTTTTATTCCATGCTGACTTTTATGTGTTGAATATGTAAGTTGATAGGATACCATAACACACACCAATTATTTTTGGGAGACCTTTCATGAAGACGGCCAAAACATTCATCAATGTCAAGGGACACTTACCCTAGATTTTATAAACAACACTTTCCACTTCAATATTTTTGAATCCATGAGGAACCCATTAGATGATCATTCACTCTTCTCACTCTACCATTAAGATTGTATAGAACTAATAGAAGAATCTGGTATGTTTTATGAATTTTTATCATTAGGAGAGAATTTTTCCAGTAAAAATATCAATGAACATATGGATTCCAAAACTCTTGGAGGTTCTAATTTCCTGTTGGATGAAGTGGTAAAATCTGATTTCATTGATAATTTAATAAATGATGAGGAATATGATATGATTTCTTGTGTGAAAGATGTCAAACCATTGGAAGTACAAAACCTAAATTTAGTTTTATCCCTTGACCATCCCCCTGATATAGAATTAAAACCACTCCCCACTAATTTAAAATATGTTTACCTTATAGAGGGAGAGAAATTACCAGTAATAATTGCTAATAATCTATCTGAAACTCAAGAAAAATCATTTATTGTGCTACTGAGAAAGAATTTGCAAGAAATAGGGTAGAGCTTAGGTGATATCCCTGGAATATACCCAAAAATTTGCTTACATATAATTTTTCTTGAAGGAGATTCCAAACCTATCAGACAACCCCAAAGGAGTCTGGACCCCACCCTGATGGAGGTTGTGAAAAAACAGATTGAAAAGCTGTTAGAAGCTGGGATCATGTATCCCATATCTGATTCGTAATGGGTTAGCCCCATCCATGTAGTCCCAAAGAAAATTGGCCTATCCATTGTGAGGAATGAAAACAATGAATCAATCCCCGTGTTAATTCAGAATAGCTGGAGAGTGTGCATAAATTTTAGGAAGTTGAATCAGGTCACCCAAAAAGATCATCTCCCTATCCATTTCAATAACCAGATTCTAGAGAGATTGGCAGGGATAACTCATTATTGCTTTTTGGATGGATTTTTAGGCTGTTTTCATGTACCCAATGCTCAAGAGGATCTAGAGAAGAATAACATTACATGTCCTTTCGGTACATTTACAAACCCAAGGATGCCATTTGGATTTTGTAATTCCCCCGATACAGTTCATAGGTGTATGGTATGTATAATTTTCGATCAAATTAGAGTTGTTTTGGAGGTTTTCATGGATGATTTCATAGTTTTTTTAAGTTCTTTTGACCATTGAATGAAAAATATGGAAAATGTTTTAAAAACATGCATTGAAAAAACCATGTTTTAAATTTTGAAATGTGTCATTTTATGTTTGAGAGAGGAATTGTCTTTGAGCATGTCACTTCTCAGAAAGGCATTGATGTTGAAAAATAAAAAATTAATGTGATAAATTCTTTTCCCTACCCAACATGTGTAAAACATGTTTGTAACGACCCAAAATTTTGAATAAATCTTGTTTCCTAATTTTGTGTGTTATTTTATTTTTATACTCAACAAAACTGTTTCATTGGATAACATGAGTATAATTAAAATGATACTGTTGGGTTTTGACTGTTATATGCCCATTTGTCAATATGACCGCTAGAAACTAAACGTTTCGTTTTATATTTTCTCTAAATACAAGTGATCTTGGATAATTAATATAAAAAAAGATTTGATGGCCTCACCCAGTAGTATTGGACCGATCGAAGCTCATCTAACAGAACTTGGGAAGGAGTTAGCCCTTCTGGGCTTTTCTATGGACCAAACCCAAGCCGAACTTCATCGTGTGAAGCTAGAACGAAATGGCCTTCGCGAGAAGTTCAAACTGATAGAAATTAATACACGTGCAATGTTGGCCGAGCCTCCCTCAGATTCTCTCACCTTATCACACCTTACACATAGGTCCTATGCTGGTGTGATAAGGGGATATGTACGGAGACCGTAACTTCCTTGTGTAATCCTTTATTTTAAATAAAAATTTTGATTTCTTCTTATGATGAAGTTTATGAATTTTCAAATGTCCGGATAAATATATTATGCATATTTTTGGTGAATTTTAGAGAAAGTATATTTTAAAAAAAATGTTAATGTAAACCTTAAATAATTAAAAATGTGTAATGATTTTCAAAAAATGGTCTTCTACAATTATGTTTAGTATGAAATTTAGAGTCTAATAAGATCAACTTAATTTTTGATGAATAGTAAATTATGAATAGTGATTTTATGCTTGTGATTAGTAACGTGACCAAATGGATTAGTAATCTCACTTAAATAATGCTTTAATATAATCTAGGCACCTTGATTGAGTAATGTGATTCAATAAAATGTTAAAATAACAGTTTCATAAATTATTAGTCAAGTATTAGTTTTTTTGTGTGAATAGTGTTTTTTAATTAAAATTTTAATTAAAAATATTTT
This sequence comes from Viscum album, assembly GCA_963277665.1. Lineage (NCBI taxonomy): Eukaryota > Viridiplantae > Streptophyta > Magnoliopsida > Santalales > Viscaceae > Viscum > Viscum album. Next base: position 105,425 of record CAUJRU010001498.1, on the reverse strand, counting down.
GAAAATTATTTTTATAAAATGGATCTCATTTTTGAACTGAGATCATCGATATTAGTTAAGGTAATTTTTGGGTATTTTTCTAAAAAAATGAATTTTTGATGAATAGTGAAAATACAGTTTTTAAGTTACAGGTGTTTAATGACATCATTAAATGATGTATTAAGTATTTAAACAATATGGTAGACTTATGAATAGTGAGATAAGGTATTAGGTGTTCCAAGTGGTCAATACCATGGGAAAATACCATGGGCAAGCCCATGGTTTTGCCAAAACCACTAATGAGCCGTCCCTTGGCCGTTAATGCCTTGTCCCCTCACTTTCCCTAAAAATACCAAGCCATCCTCTCATCCATTCGACTCCAAACACTCACCTAACGAATCTATGGTCTCATTACCTCCCAAGGAGTCCTCCCAAGGTTCCCCCAATCCCTCACGGTCCCAACCTTTGAGTTTTAAGAGTTTCGTTTTAAGGTGTGGGATCCAAACTCTCTCTTTCTTTTCAAATGCTCTCTTTTAAGTCATTTCATTTATGATCCATGTTCTTATGTTGGAGTATGTTCCTTTATATTCCAATTACTTCCATTTTCATTTTAATATATTGATATCTCCCCTATTACTCTCTTTATTTAGTTTTATAAATGTTTAAGTGGCGCTGTTAGGCTACCGAAACTTTTGTAGCAGATTCTTTCTCCAATCTCCTTTTTTAAGATCTATTTTCATGTAAAGTCTTTCAAGATCCTTTTTATTTTGTTGTGGTACAATATCTATATCTATCATAATTATATTTTATGATAATATTATGAGAGACCCCATTTTATCTCTTCAATTCAGTATTTTGATGTTTTAAGTGGCGCTGTTAGGATTCCGAATTTTTAAGTGGTTCTTTCACCCTTCTCATTTTGAAGTTCTATTTTCATGTCAAGTCTTTCAAGTTCCTTTTTATTATGTTGGGGTATGATATATATATCTATCATACATATCTTTTATGATCATATGATGAGAGACCCCATTTTATCTTTTCAATTCAGTATTATGAAGTTTTATGTGGCGCCGTTAGGCTCTTGAATTTTTAAGTGGTTCTTTCACCCTTCTCATTTTGAAGTTCTACTTTCATTTCAAGTCTTTCATGTTCCTTTTTATTATTTTAGGGTATGATCACTATATCTATCATACTGATCTTTTATTATCATACAATGAGAGAACCCATTTGATCTCTTCAATTCAGTATTTTGATGTTTTAAGTGGCGTCGTTAGGCTACAGAATTTTTAAGTGGTTCTTTCACCCTTCTCGTTTTGAAGTTATACTTTCATGTCAAGTCTTTCAAGTTACTTTTTGTTATGTTGGGGTATGATATATATATCTATCATACTGATCTTTTATTATCATATGATGAGAGACCCCATTTGATCTCTTCAATTAAGTATTTTTATGTTTTAAGTGGCATCGTTAGGCTGCCGAATTTTTAAAGTGGTTCTTTCACCCTTCTCGTTTCGAAGTTCTACTTTCATGTCAAGTCTTTCAAGCTCGTTTTTATTATGTTGTGGTATGATCTCTATATCTATCATACTGAACTCTTATTTTCATATTATTAGAGACCCTATTTGATCTTGTCAATTCATTTTTGGTTGAAGTTTAAGTGACGTCGTTAGGCTGCAGGATTTTCATAAGAGAAATCTAATTTTTGTCTTCCGTCCATATTTTTCATTTCAAATGGTATGTCCTTAAAATTTTATTACAATGTTTATATATCCTTCATATTCTTTCCATATACTGTTTTATGGGTCATTTATGATTTTTTGACACATATCCCCTATCTTTTCAATGTTTTCTAAAACCCCGAAACATAGCCGTTTTGCTGTAGAATTTCCATCTCAAAATGTCTCTCTCTTTTTCTAAAGTTCTTTTATTTTATTAAGTGAATACTAAAATCTCTCTCTTATATAGGTGTATTCACATATATACCATGTTGTTCTATTTTAAATTCTGGTATTGACATACATGAGACCCGCTCTCCCTTTCCGTGGGTTTAAAGTGACGTAAAGATCATGTCTTTAAAGCAGTTTTTAAAACGTTATGATTATGAAATGAAACCCATCCCTTTTTTTTAAATATGGGTTTTTTATGAAATTATTTATGATGATATATGTGGATCACATGATCATAAAGTCATGTCAATGGTGCACCCTGATATCACTCCAATGCATTAGGTAAAGACTTAATCATTTGAGATAACTAGTTCTAACGATGCCTTGGTGAATAACCTTGGAAATTTTTAATGACAGCTTGAGGATGGACCTTGGTGAAACAGAAATTATTGTCAAAATTAAATGTTCTAGCCACATATTCATGTTATGAAATATGTTATTTTTATTATGATATGCCTCATGATTTCATTCTCATGCCTTAAAGTTCTTTTCCTGACATTGTTGATGTATCACAAGTTCACATGTTAAATGTTTCCCTTGTCTCACTTACTGGGCCTTCTACTTACCCTTTATTTTGATGTATGCCCCCAGGTTAGGAGATTTAGTAATGATCATAGGATGAACATAAGGATAAGCCTTTCATGTGTTTAAGAAGAATTTTTTTTTCATGTATTAAATTTCTGGTTTCCGAGACACTAAACCTTAAAGATCCTCGGTTTTGTAAAATTAAATGAAAAGTTATGTAATAAAAATGTGGGATGTCATAGTTGGTATCAAAGGATGGTTTAGTTATTTCTGGAAATTAGGATATGAAAACTTTAGGAAGAACCCTATAGAAAATATTAAAAAAGGAAATCTTCCTGGTATTTTGGTGAGTATTGAGTAAGTGGTTTCCATGCAAATACATCCCTATCTGGATACAAGAAGGTAGAGGTGGCTCTAGCACAGATGTACATAGGGGTAAAACCCGAAAACACCGCTTTGAGCTAGACTCAAATGGGAGATGTTACACGACAACGGGCCTTGCTGCAATCTTGGTTACGACACTCCCGGGGGATATGCTTTGGTAAATTCATAAGCTTACTATGAACCATTATTATAGGGAAAAAATAAAATAAAATATAGATTCACATAAGAGTATATGATCATGGATAACCTAGATTTAAACCTACGGTATCACAAGTTAGGGTATAATTTTATTCTATAGTTTATCCCTATATGCTTTAGTTCCTTTTCATGATTATTGGCTAAGTATTTAAGTCCCTAATTATACTTTCTTTTCTTAGTTAATGATGGGATATAGAAGAACATGTCCCAACAACCAATGTGATAGTAAATGAGACGATTGTCGTATTAATATGAGAGAGATGATTAGGGGATAAAAAGATGATTATAATTTTAGAAGACGTTCACTATTTTGGGGACCCTATATGATCAAGGTAAATAGATTACTACGGTATTTTCATTGAGCAGTAAATGTTGACATATATTTTGATGAATTGATGAATTTAAAATGGAATTATGGAAATAATTAACCTATATTGGGTAAAATATATTTAGGTTAGCTACTTTTGTTATAAGATGTTAGGAGTGATTGATGTTGTTTGGAGATGAACAATGAAGTTTATTTTGGAAGACTATGTTATCAAATCGTTCTTTTATTTGAGTTTTTTTCTTAGTTTGGTTTATTTTGTGGAATTTTAAGAACAGTTATTTCTGGGATGGTTTATGATGAACTTTGTGTGGTACCATGGAACTTTGAAGATTTAAAAGTAGTTTCCCTTCCTATGGGGTTCTTTCTTTTGGAAGAGTTGTTTTATCTGACCCTTTATGTTTCTGGGATAATGTTTAAAGATAGAAGAAATTGATATTTAATCTTTTGTGGATTACGTGACTCTCAAGAAGATGATTCTTGTGTTTTGATGAGACCAAGTGTTTTTGAATGTTCATCGTTTGGATAAAAGATTATTTTTGGTAGAAACTTATTAAAGGATTAAACTCTACTTGAAGGTAGGTATATTTCCTTATGTTTTTATTCTATGTAGTAAATGAATTCCTCAAAACTATAAAAAGGAACATAAAACAAAAAAAACATTGTCTGTTAACATTTCCTACTAGGTAATGAAAGACCGTTTACACACATTTTAAGATTGTGATTTTATTGTTGTTAACTTTCTCCTAATAATGTATTCTATCACTCTCCCTTAGAACATGACCCTTTGTTTTTCCTCCAGGTCCATGTTTTACTACATGGGATCCTAGTATGGGTTAACATGGGTGACCTTTTTACTTCACTTTCTTTCTTTTAAAGTAATATTTTTACTGACTCCTTTTTCAGTGTGGGACTTTCAATGAAATTTCAAAACCCAATTTTTAAAAATTGCGAGGATGCAATTTCTTAAGGGGGAAGATTGTAACGACCCGAAATTTTGAATAAATCTTGTTTCCTAATTTTGTTTGTTATTTTATTTTTATACTCAATAAAACTATTTTATTAGATAACATGAGTATAATTAAAATGAGACTGTTGGGTTTTGACTGTTATATTCCCATTGGTCAATATGACCCCTGGAAACTAAACGTTTTGTTTTATTTGGTCTCTAAATTCAAGTGATCTTGGTTAATTAATATAGAAAGAAGATTTGATGGCCTCGCCCAGTAGTCATGGACCGATCAATTCCCATCTAACAGAACTTGGGTTGGAGGTATCCCCTCTGGGATTTTCTCTGGACCAAACCCATGCCGAACTTCATCGTGTGAAGCTAGGATGGAATGGCCTTCACTAGAAGTTCAAACGGATATAAATTACTACACGTGCAATGTTGTTCAAGCCTCCCTCGGATTCACTCACCTTAGCACACCATACACTTAGGTCCTATGCTAGTGTGATAAGGGGATTTGTAAGGAGAACGTAACTGCCTTGTGTAATCCTTTGTTTTAAATAAAAATTCAGATTTGTTCTTATATTGAAGTTTAGGAATTTTCAAATGTCCAGTTAAATATAGTATGCATATTTTTGGCGTATCTTAGAGAAATGATATTTTAAAAAAATGTTTATATAAACCTTAAATAATTACAAATGTGTAATGATATTCAAAAAATGGTCTTCTACATTTATGTTCAGTATGAAATTTAGAGTCTAATAAGATCAACATAATTTTTGAAGAATAGTAAATTATGAATAGTGATTTTATGGTTAGGATTAGTAATGGGACAAAATGGATTAGTAATCTTACTTAAATAAAGAGTTAATATAACCTCGGAACCTTGATTAAGTAATGTGATTCAATAAAATTGTTAAATAAAATTTTCATAAATTATTAGTCAAGTATTAGTTTTTTTTGGTGAATAGTGTTTTTTAATTTAAAATTTAATTAAAAATATTAAGAAAATTATTTTTATAAAATGGATTTCATTTTTGAACTCAGAGCATCGATATTATGTTATGGAAATTTTTGGGGATTTTTCTGAAAAAAATGAATTTTCGATGCATAGTGAAAATACAGTTTTAAGGTACGAGTGTTTAATGGCATCATTAAATGATGTATTAAGTATGTAATAAATATTTGCGACTTATTAATAGTTAAATAAGGTATGAGGTGTCCCAAGTGGCCAATACCATGGGCAAATACCATGGTCAAGCCCATGTTTTTGCCAAAACCACTAATGGGGTGTCCCTTGGCCATTAATGCCTTGTCCCCTCACATTCCCTATAAATATCAGGCCATCCTCTCATCCATTCGACTCGCAACACACCCACAACGAAGCTCTGGTATCATTACCTATAAAAGAGTCCTCCCATGGTGCCCCCAATCCCTCAAGGACCCAACCATTGAGTTTTAAGAGTTACGTTTTAAGGTAAGGGATCCAAACTCTCTCTCTCTTTTCAAATGCTCTCTTTTAAGTCATTTCTTTTATGCTCCATGTTCTTATATTGGAGGATATTCTTTTATATTAATATTAATTCCCTTTTAATGTTCATATAATCAGAGACCCGCTCTTACTCTCATTATTAATTTTATGAATGTTAAAGTGGTGTCGTTAGGCTGCCGAAATATTTGTAACAGATTCTTTCTCCCATCTCTTTTTTCAAGATCTATTTTCATGTAATGTCTTTCATGTTACTTTTTATTATGTTGTTGTATTATATATATATATATATCATACTGATCTTTTATTATAATATGATTAGAGACCCCATTTTATATCTTCTATTTAGAATTTTGATGTTTTAAGTGGCGTCGTTAGGCTACCGACTTTTTAAGTGTTTCTTTCACCCTTCTCATTTTGAAGTTCTAACTTCAGGTCAAGACTTTCAAGATACTTTTTATTATGTTCGGGTATGATTTTTATATCTATAATACTTATTTTTTATGATGATATAATGAGAGACTCCATTTGATCTCTTCAAATCGGTATTTTTAATTTTTAAGTGGCGTCGTTAGGCTGCAGAATTTTTAAGTGGTTCTTTCACCCTTCTCGTTTTGATGTTCTACATTCATGTCATGTCATTCGAGATCATTTTTATTATGTTGGGGTACGAAATCTATATATATCATACTTATATTTTATGATAATATGATTAGAGACCCCATTTTATCTCTTCAATTCAGTATTTTGATGTTTTATGCGACGTCGTTAGGCTGCATAATTTTTAAGTGGTTCTTTCACCCTTCTTGTTTTGAAGTTCTACATTCATGCCAAGTATTTCATGTTCCTTTTAATTATGTTGGGGTATGATCTTTATATCTATCATAATGATCTTTTATGATCATATGATGAGAGAACCCATTTGATCTCTTCAATTCAGTATTTTGAAATTTTAAGTGGCGCCGTTAGGCTGCCGATTTTTTAAGTGGTTCTTTCACCCTTCTCGTTTTGAAGTTCTAATTTCATGTCAAGTCTTTCAAGTTACTTTTTATTATGTTGGGGAATTATCTCTATATCTATCATACTGAACTCTTATGTTCATATAATTAGAGACCCTATTTGATCTTGTCAATTCATTTTTGGTTGATGTTTAAGTGACGTCGTTAGGCTGTGGGATTTTCATAAGAGAAATATAATTTTATTTTTCCTTCCATATTTATTATTTCAATTGGTATGTCCTTAAAATTTCATTACCATGTTCATATATCCTTCATATTGTGTCCCTATACTATTTTATGGGTCATTTATGATTGTTTAACCCATGTCCCTTCTCTTTTCAATGTTTTCTAAAACACCGAAACATAGCCGTTATGCTGCAGAATTTCCGTATCAAAATGTCTCTCTATTTTTCTAAAGTTCTTTTATTTTATTAAGTGAATATTCAAATATCTATCTTCTATAGGTGTATTCACATATATAACAATTTTTTCTATTTTATATTATGGTATTTAATTACATGAGACCCACTCTCCCTTTTCGTAGGTTTAAAGTGACGTAAAGATCTTGTATTTAGAGAAGTTTTTAAAACGTTATGATTATGAAATGAAAACCATTCCTTTTTTTCTATATGGGTTGTTTATGAAATGATTGATGATGATATATGTGGATCAAATGATAATAATGTCATGTCAATGGTGAACCCTGATAGCGCTCCAATGCATTGGGTAAAGACTTAATCTCTAGAGATGACTACTTTTAACGACGCCTTGGTGAATAACCTTGGTAATTTTTAATGACAGCATGGGGATGGACCTTGGTGAAACAGAAATGATTTTCAAAATTAAATATTATATCCACATCTTCATGTTATGAAATATTTTATTTTTTTATGATATGACTCATGGTTTCATTCTCATGCCTTAATGTTCTTTTCATGACATTGTTGATGTATCTCAAGTTCACATGTTAAATGTTTCCCTTGTTTCCCTTACTGGGCCTTCTTCTCACCCATTCATTTGATGTATTTCCCCAGGTTATGAGATTCAGTAATAATTCTAGGATGAACATAAGTAGAAGCCTTTCATGTGTTTAAGAAGAATGTTTTTTTTGTTTCATGTGTTATGTTCCTGGTTTCCAAGACACTAAACCTTAAAGATCCTCGGTTTTGTAAAATGTCATGAAAATTTATGTAATAAAAAAGCGGTATGTCATAGTTGGTATCAAAGGATTGTTTAGTTATTTGTGGAAATTAGGATATGAAAACTTTAGGAAGTACCCTATAGAAAAGATAAAAAAGGAAATCTTCCTGGTATTTTGGTGAGTATTGATTAATGGGTTTCCAAGAAAATACATCCATGTCTGGATACGAGTAGGTAGAGGTGGCTCTGGCACAGATGTACATAGGGGTAAAACCCGAAAACACCGCTTTTAGCTAGACTCGAACGTGAACTGGTACACGACAACGGGCCTTGCTGCACTCTTGGTTACCATACTACTGGGGGATATGCTTTGGTAAATTTATAAGATTAGTATGAACCATTATTAAAGGGACAAACATAAAATAAAATAAACATTCACAAATGAATATATGTTCATGGATAACCTAGTTTGAAACCTAGGGTATCACAATTTAGGGTATACTTTTCTTCTACAGGATATCCCTATATGCTTTAAGTTCCTTTTCATGATTATTGGCTAAGTATTTAAGTCCTTAATTATACTTTCTTTTCTTAGTTAATGATGGGAAATGGAAGAACATTTCCCAACAACCAATGTGATAGGAATTGCGATGATTTCCATATTAATACGATAGAGATGATTAGGGGATTAAAAGATAATTATTATTTTGGAAGACATTCACTGTTTTGGGGACCCTATATGATCAAGGTAAATAGATTACTATGGTATTTTCATTTAGGAGTAAAGTATGACATATATTTTGAATAATAGATGAATTTAAGATGGACTTATGGAAATAATTAACATATCATGGGTAAAATATGTTTAGGTTAGCTAGTTTTGTTATAAGATGTTAGGTGTGATTAATGTTGTTTGGAGATGAACAATGATGTTTATTTTGGAAGACTATGTTATCAAATCCTTCTTGTATTTGAGTTTCAATCTTGGTTTGGTTTATTTTGAGTAATTTTAAGATCATTTATTTATGGGATGGTCTATGATGAACTTTGGGTAGTACCGTGGAAAATTTAAGATTTAAAAGTAGTTTCCCTTCCTATGGGATTCTTTATTTTGGAAGAGTTGTTTTATCTTACCTTTATGTTTCTGGGATAATGTTTAAAGATAAAAGAAATTGATAGTTAATCATTTGTCGATTATGTGACTCTCAATAAGATGATTCTTGTGTTTTTATGAGAACATGTGTTTTTGAATGCTCATCATTTGGAGAAAAGATTAGTTTTGGTAGAAACTTATTAAAGGATTAAACTCTACTTGAAGGTAGGTATATTTCCTTATAATTTTATTCTATGTAGTAAATTAATTCCTCAAAACGATGAAAAAGGAACATAAAACAAAAAAACTTTGTCTATTAACGTTTCCTACTAGGTAATCAAAGACCGTTTACACACATTATAAGTTCGTGATTTTCTTGTTGTTAACTTTCTCCTAATCATGTTTTCTATCACTCTCCCTTAGAACCCCACCCTTTGTTTTTCCTCTATGTCCATGTTTTACTACATGGGATCCTATTATGGGTTAACTAGGGTGACATTTTTTACTTCCCTTTCTTTCTTTTAAAGTAATAGTTTTACTAACTCCTTTTTTGGTGTGGGACTTTCAATGAAATTTCAAAACCCAATTTTTAAAAATTTCGAGGACACAATTTCTTAAGGGGGGAAGATTGTAACGACACGAAATATTTAATAAATATTTTTCCTTATTTTTGTGTGTTATTTTATTTTTATACTCAACAAAACTGTTTCATTAGATAACATGAGTATAATTTAAATGAGACTGTTGGGTTTTGACTGTTATATGCCCATTGGTCAATATGACTGCTAGAAACTAAATGTTAAATTTTATTTTGTCTCTAAATTCAAGTGATCTTGGTTAATTAATATATAAAGAAGAATTTATGGCCTCACCCGGTATTCTTGGACCAATCGAATCCCATCTAACATAACTTGGGAAGGAGGTAACCCCTCTGGGATTTTCTCTGGACCAAACCGAAGCCGAACTTCATCGTGTGAAGCTAGAATGGAATGGCCTTCGCAAGAAGTTCAAACTGATAGAAATTACTACACATGCAATGTCGGTCAAGCCTCCCTCATATTCTCTCACCTTAGAACACCTTACACTTAGTTCCTATGCTGGTGTGATAAGGGGCTATGTAAGGAGAATGTAACTTCTTTGTGTAATCCTTTGTTTTAAATAAAAATTTTGATTTCTTCTTATGATGAAGTTTATGAAATTTCACATGTCCGGATAAATATATTATGCATATTTTTGGAGTATTTTAGAGAAATGATATTTTAAAAAAAAAGTCTATGTAAACATTAAATAATTAAAAATGTGTAATGATTTTCAGAAATTGGTCTTCTACAATTATGTTCAGTATGAAATTTATAGTCCAATAAGATCAACTTAATTTTTGATGAATAGTAAATAATGAATACTGATTTTATGCTTAGGATTAGTAATGTGACCAAATGGATTAGTAATCTTACTTAAATAAAGAATTAATATAATCTAGGCACCTTGATTAAGTAATGTGATTCAATAAAATTGTTAAATAACGGTTTCATAAATTATTAGTCAAGTATTAGTTTTTTTGGGTGAATAGTGTTTTTTTATTAAAAATTTAATTAAAAATATTAAGAAAATTATTTTTATAAAATGGATTTCGTTTTTGAACTCAGGGCATCGATATTATGTTAAGGTAATTTTTGGGGATTTATCTGAAAAAAATGAATTTTCGATGAATAGTGAAAATACAGTTTCTAAGGTGCAGGTGTTTAATGACATCCTTAAATGATGTATTAGGTATGTAATCAATATGGTCGACTTATTAATAGTGATATAAGGTATGAGGTGTCCCAATTTTACAATACCATGGGAAAATACCATGGGCAAGCCCATGGTTTTTCCAAAACCACTAATGAGGTGTCCCTTGGCCATTAATGCCTTGTCCCCTCACATTCCCTATAAATACCAAGCCATCCTCTCATCCATTCGACTCCCAACTCTCCGCCAATGAAGCTCTGGTCTCATTACCTCCCATGGAGTCCTCCCAAGGTGCCCCCAAGCCATCAAGGTCCCAGCATTTGAGTTTATGAGTTACCTTTTAAGGTAAGGGATCCAAACTCTCTCTTTCTTTTCAAATGCTCACTTTTAAGTCATTTCTTTTATTCTCCATGTTCTTATGTCATAGGATGTTATTTTATCTTCCTATTACTTCCCTTTTCATGTTAATATAATGATATATCCCCTCTTACTCTCATTATTAATTTTATGAATGTTTAAGTGGCGTCGTTAGGCTGCCGAAAGTTTTGTAACAGATTCTTTCTCCCATCCCTTTTTTCAAGATCTATTTTCATGTAATGTCTTTCAAGTTACTTTTTATTATGTTGGGGTATGATATCTATATATATCATACGGATCTTTTGTGATCATATGATTAGATACCCAATTATATCTCCTCAATTTAGTATTTTGATGTTTTAAGTGGCGCCGTTAGGATGCCGAATTTTTAGTGGTTCTTTTACCCTTCTCGTTATGATGTTCTACTTTCATTTCGAGTCTTTAAAGTTCCTTTTTATTATCATGGGTTATTATCTATGTATCAATAATACTGATATTTTATGATTATATGATTATAGACCCCATTTGATTTCCTCAATTCAGTATTTTGAGGTTTTAAGTGGCGCTGTTAGGCTGCAAATTTTTTTTAAGTGGTTCTTTCACCCTTCTCGTTTTGAAGTTCTACTTTCATGTCAAGTCTTTCAAGTTACTTTTAATTATGTTGGGTTATGATATATATATCTATAATAATAATATTTTATGATCATATGATGAGAGACCCCATTTGATCTCTTCAATTCAGTATTTTTAAGTTTTAAGTGGCGCCGTTAGGCTGCAGAATTTTTAAGTGGTTCTTTCACCCTTCTCGTTTTGATATTCTACATTTATGTCAATTAATTTATGATCCTTTTTATTATGTTGGGGTATGATATTTATATCTATAATACTGATATTTCATGATCATATGATGAGATACCCCATTTAATCTCTTCAATTCTGTATTTTGCAGTTTTAAGTGGCGTCGTTAGGCTGCCGAATTTTTTAAGTGGTTCTTTCACCCTCTCGTATTGAAGTTCTTCTTTCATGTAATGTCTTTCAAGTTACTTTTTATTATGTTGGGGTATGATCTATATATCTATCATACTGAACTATTATTTTCATATTATGAGATACCCTATTTTATCTTTTCAATTCATTTTTGTTTGAAGTATAACTGACGTCGTTAGGCTGTGGGATTTTCATAGGAGAAATATAATTTTTGTCTTCCTTCAATATTTTTTATTTCAAATGGTTTGTCCTTCAATTTTAATTACCATGTTCATATATCCTTAATATTCTGTCCCTCAACTATTTTATGGGTCATTTATGATTGTTTGACCCATGTACCCTCTCTTTTCAATGTTTTCAAAAACCCCGAAACATAGCCGTTATGCTGCAAAATTTCTGTCTCAAAATGTCTCTCTATTTTTCTAAAGTTATTTTATTTTATTAAGGGAATAATCAAATATCTCTCTTCTATAGGTGTATTCACATATATACCACGTTTTTCTATTTTAAATTATGGGATTTACATACATGAGACCATCTCTCCCTTTCTGTGGGTTTAAAGTGTTGTAAAGGTCATGTCCTTAAAGCAGTTTTTAAAACGTTATGATTATGAAATGAAACCCATTCCTTTTTTTCTATATGGGTTGTTTATGAATTTATTGATGATGATATATGTGGCTCACATTATAATAAAGACATGTCTAGGGTGCACCCAGATAGTGCTCCAATGCATTGGGTAAAGACTTAATCTCTAGAGATTACTATTTTTAATGACGCCTTGGGGAATAACCTTGGTAATTTTTAATGACACCTTGGGGATGGACCTTGGTGAAACAAAAATGATTGTCAGTATTAAATGTTGTAGCCACATCTTATAGTTATGAAATATGTTATTTTTATTTTGATATGCCTCATGATTTCATTCTCAAGCCTTAATGTTCTTTTCATGACATTTTTGATGTATCTCAAGTTCACATGTTAAATGGTTCCCTTGTTTCCCTTACTGGGCCTTATGCTCACCCTTTCTTTTGATGTATGTCCCCAGGTTATGAGATATAGTAATGATCCTAGGAAGGACATAAGGAGAATCCTTTAAAGTATTTAAGAAGATTGTTTTTTTGTTTCATGTATTAAGTTCCTGGTTTCCAAGACACTAAACCGTAAAGATCCCCATTTTTTTAAAATGTAATGAATAGTTATGTTATAAAAAGGTGGGATGTCATAATGTTTGCTCATTTTTAGGACATTCATGATTCTATAGGAGGTTTATCAAAGATTTATATAATATTTCTCTCCCTCTCTCTAGATTACTTTGGAATGATGATTATTTTTATTTCAATGGTTCATGTAGGGATGCCTTTGATGAGTTGAAAATGAGATTGACCACACCACCAGTAATGTAGCCCCAAAATTGGAAAGAACCATTTGAGCTACTTTGTGATTATTTAGACCAAGTAGTTGGTGCAGTACTTTCTAAGAGAATTGAGGGTAGGACACAAGTCATTGCATATTCTAAAAATACGTTATATTTGTCCCAATTCAACTACACAACAACAGAAAAGGATTTGTTACCAGTTTTTTTATTTAGAATGATTTAGATCATATCTACATGGAACTAAAGACATTGTGTTTTATGATCATGAAGCTCTTAGGTACATGATTAAGAAGGCTGAAGCAAAACCAATGCTTGTGAGATTGATGCTATTACTACAAGAGTTAAAAATTGAAATCAATGATAAGAAGGGATCTGAGAACCAAGTGGCTGATCACTTATGTAGACTACCTAACACTAAGGAAGTTGAAATTTCCAGATGCTGAACCACTAAATGATCACCTTATAAGAGAGAAGTTGTACTTGATTGAAGGATAATTCCCTTGGTATGTTGTCATGGTCAATTATCTAGTAACATCTCAGGTCCCATCTCATTTAAATTCTCACCAGATTCACAAATTGAAAGCTGAATCTAGATATTACACCTGGGATGATCCATTTCTATAGAAGATTTGCAATGACCAAATAATAAGAATATTTTTGCCTAAAAATGAAATGGATTCTGTCTTTATGTTTTTTCACACATTAGCTTGTGGAGTCCACTTTGGATTTCAAAGGACAACAAGGAAGGTTTTAGAATCTGGACATTATTGGCCAACACTTTTCAAAGATTCTCATGAATTTTGTAAATGGTGTGAAAAATGTCAATTTATTGGAAATATTTCAAAGAGACAAGAAATTCCCTAAAAGAAACCTAATTTTTGTAAAATATTTTAAGTTTTGGGGATATATTTTATGGGACCTTTCCCATTGTCATTTGGAAATTCTTATATTCTACTTACTGTTGATTATGTTTCCAAATGGGTGGAAGAAAAGGCCACCGAGACTGATAGCGCTAATGTTGTATGCGATTTTGTCAGGGCTAACATATTATATGGTTTTGAGTTCCTATAGCCGTCATCAGTGATCATGGGACTCACTTTTTCAATAGGAGAATGGAGGCTTTGTTGAAAAAGTATGGGGTGCATCATAAAACAGAAACTACCTATCATCCACAGACTAATGGTCAAGCTGAAGTGTCCAATATAGAAATTAAAGGAATTTTGGAAAAGATTGTTAATCCAAAAAGGAAGGATTAGATCCAACGGATATAAGAAACATTATGGGATCACATGATCCTACAAAACCCTAATTGGAATGATTCCATATAGGCTGATTTATGGGAAAAGTTGTCACCAAGAAGTGGAATTGGAAGACAAGGTATACTTGGCTATGAGGAAGATGAATTTAGATCATGAAAGTGATAGAAAAGAAAGATGATTTCAGATATAGGATATGGAATAAATTAGAATGGTATCCTTTGAGAATTATAGGATTTACAAAGAATGAACAAGAGTGGCTCATGACAAGCTGATCCGACCAAAAGTCTTTCATCCTGGAGACACTTAGTTGTTATTCAATTCAAGACTCAAGACGATTCCAGGTAAACTTCGTTCCAGGTGGGAAGGTCCAATTATAGTTACTCATATATATGCTTTTGGTGTTGTGAAGGTTGTGAAGGATGGATCGAAGGATCCAATCACTATTAATGGGCAGAGGTTGAAGATATTCCTTGGTACCATGCCATCTGAGCCAATGGAGGAGATCACACTCCTACAACCTGTTTATCAATAAACTCCATCAATTCGTACCACTCCATTATATTTTCGTGATTGCTGTGATTCAATTTCAAATATTATTATTTTTTATATCCATATGAATGCATTACGGGCACTACAACATTTAAGTGTTGGGGAGGGCCCCATTGTAACTTTGGATTTTTTGTTGTTGTTTGTTTTCCTATTTGTTTTAAAAAACATGTTTGTGTTTAAACTTTTTTGTGTTTAATTTTAAATTTTTGTGTGTTTTTGAATCTTTTGTGCTGAAATGATTATATTTGACATTTTTTAAACCCATTTCCATGGGAGAAATAATTTATTCCAAGAAACTGAGATTAAATGAATGCTGAAAATGATATTGTTTCAAGTTCAATTCTTTGGGAATTTCATAAAAAATACTCTATTTTTTGAATCTAATGCCATATATCACTGTCTTTATAATTGAAATCCCATTCCTGTCAGGATTATGAACCTATTAGTTTCATATCCTTTCCATTCACCTCACTTATTGAGAGAACCAAACCATGATTGTTTTGACAAGATTTTCATTTATTCCTTTCAGAACATGAGGGTTTGGGGTACATGTGTTTCAAATTATTGAGACATTTATTTTGTTTTAAAGACCCCTTTTCAATATAATCACTTTTATTCTGGCCTACCTTGTAAATTTAATCCTTGTAGCCCATAGAATCCATGAACATCTAGGTAGGATAGCAACATTACAAGCTAATTTTCCATATCCAACCTACTCATGAAGTGTAATTGCATGATCTAGTTGAGCTTAAGTGTGGTGGAAGATGTCTTCTGTTGTGATAGCTCATTTTCTTAAACTATGGGTGAAAAATAAAATTCTGAAGAGATGTTATATCTATGAAAAAAAATCATTTTTCTGAAAGTTGTTCCTTTTCTGGAGATTTCACGATGACAGAAGTTGTGCCTTTCTAGAGCTTCAAATAAAGAATGAAATTTGTGCCTTTTCTGGAGCTTTCAAGAAATATTACATTTGAGAATATTGAAATTTTTGTTTTCAAAATGATGAACAGTGTGAACATTCCATGATATTCTATGCATAATGAGTTTATTTTCATCTAAGGGGAGTAAAGAAGAGACCATACTTGTTTGAAAATTAGTGTAATGCAATTTTGATTCAAAAAGAGCCAAGCCCTCTTCATTCAACCTCAGAATTTTTACCTATAAATCCTACCTACCTAAAGCCACAGAACAACCTAGAAAAGTCCTCATGATAAATACAAGTCTTTAACTCAATTCGAATGGAGATGTAAGAATTTATGAAGCTTATGGTGGCCCTTGTATGAGTTTGGATGAGAAAGACATTGCTAAAAAAATTGAAATTCGTGTGATGAGAGACAATGAGAATGAGTTAAGTGTTTTGTTTGCTTGGGATGAGAAATGAAGAGTAAATATATTGAATGATTTTAAATTAAGAAAATTAAATAATAGAGTTTGAGGAGGCATGATATATTTTGTTTCTTGTTTTCAAATTGGTAGATCTCATGAATATGTGTTTTGAATTTATTTAGTTTTTATTTTGATTCTGACTTGTCAAGGAGTCCAAATAATAATTGTGCAGGAATTGTTAGAGTTAATATTTTTAATATTATTAGTATGTTTTCAATGATTTAATACCTCTCAATTATTTAATTTGATTGTATTTACATCATTTATTTTTTTTGTCTATTTCCGGCTTAAATGTGAAAATGTTGTAATTCTGTAAAATTGACTATTTTATATAGCTTCTGTTTTTCGGGAATAACTTTTCAAATATTGTTTCAATTTAATTGAATCATTTTTGAGTCTTCATATTCTCGTGTGCTTCAAATATGTCTTCTGGAACAAGACCCAATTCAAAACCCTATGTTACAGAAAAATCAATCAAGTAGGGAACTTAGTCTGGCTGGCGGAATAGACCACACCGTATTAAATAAAAAATATGTCATTCAGATGACCTTATAATGAGGTGATGTAGCTGGTGTCGACGGATTAAATTCAAAGGAAGTCTCAAAATAAATGTTATAAAATATTAAGTCCATCAAGGTTTATTTTTTGCGCATCCCAGTGGAGAGGGTGAAATAGTTTTTGGAACCCAGAAATGTAATGGTCATTGATTCAGCCATATCATTTTTTAAACCTGTCCAATGACTCTACAATTTTGAGGGTCGATAGCCAACATTATTTCCCACAATCTATATGAAGGGAAATCAGTGAGTTTCAGCTGGATGGTGGGAATAACAGAGGAGAACATCTCGAGGACAGATTATGGAGGATTATAATTTATGTACTTGATTTTCTTTGTTTTGTTCTTTTTAGCTTTGTAATGACATATTTTTCCCCCATAAACTCAATTACCCTTACCATGATGGGGTATATATTTTGAGTGATTGGGGAATGGTAGTTTGACTTTTTTGTAATTCTTGTGTTCTTGCTTGTAATGTTTTAATATCCACTTTTATCCTCGGCGAATCAGTTTCAATTTCATATAATTGTTTTTATTATCATGTATGATTGTATCTGATTATAGATTCTGATGTTTATTTATATTTTTTCAATGATAAATATCTTCCTCCACTAGGTCCTAGTTTATAAACTATGGAATATACCAATATTTAGTAGTGTATTAATCGGTGATCACCGGTACGTGTGTGAGGAGTAGCGAACGTTCTTGAATACTTGGGATAAAAAAGACCTGATTGGGAATTTCCTATGATTACTGAGAGTATTCGGTGAAAATATATTACACATTACAAGGAGAGTAGACCAATATGAATTTTTATTAAGGTTTATTCTCTCATTTTTCTTTGACTAAAGGAGTTAGAAGAAATGATTTTGGATTCTCACTCTTAATGATTTAACAGAAGAGAATTTGTTAAAGTGAACAATGATAGAAATAAAACTGGAAAAGAGACCCTAAACTGATCAACATTTCATATCACTAATTTATATCACATCATTTTCCTATTTATTTTATAACATTCAGCTAATTTAGTTACTTCATTTAGTTTCTTTCTTGTATTTTCAATATCAATATTTAAAAAACAACATAATTTCCTTCACTTATTTTAAGTGAAAAAAACTATTATTGAGCACTCCCCTCTGAATAAAACCTAAGTAACCCACTATAATACATTTTAACATAGGTTTTATTTGTTTTTTCCACACTACACAACAGGCACATGTCAATGTTTGAGGTCGATTGTATGGTTACTCCTAGTATAACTATGATAGTAACACAATTTGTAAGGTAGTCGTGAGGGGTTACAAATTATAAGGTAGCCGAGAAGGTTGAATGAAAATTTAAGTAATTCCCAGATATAAATTTATAGTTCTATTTATGATCTATATGTTTTTTGTAATTATCATCGAAATCCCATGTTTCATAATGTATGTTAATATTGGTGACATGTATGTATTTTTGAAAATGATTCCATATGTTACAAGTTTTCAGGGACTAATGTATTTTTTTCATTCTTTTTATATCCCTTAATGATATTTTTGTGATCATCATATGTTTTAAAATGATTTTCATAGGTTATAGGGATGTGTAAGATAAATAGGGTATGACAAGTAAATTTCTTGATGAATTTTCAATGAAATCGTGTTTTAATTGAAACGTTTTATATTTTTTTAGAAATGAATATTGTTTTTATAGAATCCACTATATATTAATTTTTATGGTTTTTAATGAAATATATTCTAATTCTCTTAATATATAATCTTGAAAATCTCCTCAATGTAAAAGGAAGTGATTTCTTGAATAAATTCAAGATTATGTAACTTAATAAGGCGGAATCCTTATAAATAACTTTTTTAAAATACTTATAAATGAGGTTAATTAACATTCAATCCAATGGAATCATGTGGTAAGGGATTTTTTCTCTATTGACATTCCATTGAGACATAATTGTTGTTACATACCAATTCTCCTTTATGCATTGTATATACTTCCATTTTTACATGTAATGTTATGATTCATTCATACTTAATGATATTTTCTATTTCAATTTGACTTATTTCATACATGGTTATTTGACTTGGGAATTACCAAGTGATAAATATTTTTGAGAAATGTCACTTTTTTCCATGTTTGTTAAATTTATCTTGAAACAATCACTTTAATATAATCAATTTTCATTGGATATTAATTTATTTTAAAATGTACACATTATTTCATGATAGATATTATTATTTCATAAAAATCAATACATTTTAACATATGTTTTTTTGTTTTTATTGTAATTTGATAGACAAGAGAAATGTTGATAAATATATATCCTTTGTTAAATATGGTTATTTTATGATATATAATACTGAATTAGTCAATAAATAAATTAGTATATATTTGATAAATTTTAGGGACGTAGAGTGATAGGTGGGGATCTCAATTATATATCACATAGATGCATTAGTATGTTTCATTATCGATATGAGTAGCAGACATTTAACTTATTTTACCTATATTATAAACAATACTGTGAAAGGTGATGATAGTAGAGTTTTTATGTTCTAGATAAATGATGTCCAATAATTAATAATTTCATTCATTCTAAATCCAGTTATTATTATCCATGATATTTTCAAAATGATATTATATCATAATGATTTTCCATCTCATTTTATTGATTAGTTGGAATGTTTTATTAGCTATTTACCTTTCCATATTGATTATTTCATATCTAGTTATGATTTATAGTGTATCTGATAATATGAATTATTTATCAATGATTTAAATTTCCATATATTATGTTATATAATTACAGAAATGTAATTTGTGTTTAGATATTTACCTTTCACCATTGTCCATTCCTTTATTTTTACACAATATTTATTCAAGAAAGCTTCCACTGTACTCACCTCATACTGATAATTTAAACACACCATTATTTTTTTCCTCAATGCGTAATCCATAATGTTTACTACATGTTATGTGAAAGGGTATTCTATGTGGTTGAAAAATATCCTAATAAAAAATTATGTTTTAATTTTTGTATTCAAATATAATGTAATACTCAAGAATATATCTAGTTTACTAAAACTAAAAAATTACATGTTCCTTTGGGATGTGATTAGTTTAGTTATATACCCATGTAATAAAGTATAAAAACACTTCAGGCTACATGGCTCCGATTTTTTAAATACTACTTGAGAGTTATATATAAATAATGGGCGATCCTATTAAACATTATTTGTTGAGTTGATCCCCATTATAGCTTATGAATGTGGGTGAGAATGATATAGATTATATTAATGGTGATCCCCATTATGACTCATAGCTTTATGGGAAATGTTTATTTTCATAAAAATAAATATGGAGGGAGTTACATATGATGTTTCTACTATGGATTTTGTTGGGATAATATTATTTTGGATATATGCTTAATATAGGTTATGAATATGATACACCTATCTATCTAAAAAGGTTTTTCAATTTCATGATATGGGTTTTAATGTATTTAATTGATATTTTTTGTGTATTTTATGTAGACATTATTTATTTCAAATGCTCCAATAACAATGTGTTAAAGGTATGTATTTTATGGGTTTTCATGTTTTTTAGTGGATAATGTTTTTTTTATTTTTTATCCCCTATTAATATTTTTTTCGCACATCCCATGTTTTAAATATTTTATCACATCTTATTAAAAGGAGTAGGGATCAAATTAAGGTATTATTAAAAAAAATTGAAGATATTTTATAATGATAAAACATTATTCTTTATATATTTTCTATATCATTGGAAAATGGCTAATAATTAGAAGGAACATCTTGTAATATAATATTTATTTTTATAAGGATGATAACCTAATTCTATAAAACTCTAAACATAAAATATTACTGGTACTAAATGAAAGGGTATTATATACTAAAGATATATTTTTTTAATATTTAAGGATGAACCCTTATTTTTTATATTATATAAGTGTTCAAAAATATTTTTAGTTTAGGATATTTTTAGTGGAGTTAAACATAATATTTGTGTGTAATCTCATGGGTTTAAAATCTTGAGGATGATAAAATATTCTATGCATGGGAAACCAATTTTTAGGTTTTAAGTTGTGGTATTTTTAAGTGATTAATGATATTTTATGTGTATATTTATTGAAATAAGGTATATGTATCCATTAGAAAATTATTTAATTTTGATGATATTAATGTTATTTATGGGGATTTTAATGTTAATGTATTATAAAAATTATATCTGTACTATCATTACAAGGACAATTAACATTTTGACTTGTAATAATTGATTTCTTGGTTTAATGGTCATCTTCACTTAAGAGTAAAGATCATTTATGAATATTAATGTCAAATAATCTGACAAAAACTTGTTATCTATAAAACCTGATTTATTAAAAACTACCTTGATTAATTATTTCTCAAACGATATATAAATGTTTTTCTATATCCAAATTACGTGAAAGAAACTATTCTATCTATCTAATACCTCCTCATTTCTCAAAAATTTATAATGATAATGGAATTTTTTCCAAAATTTATAATCATCCAACTAATTCCAAATTGGAAATACCACTTAGTAATTGAATATTTATTTTATAGTGAAATGGATTCATTTAAAATTATAAATGGGATATCAACAACATAAATGAAAAAACAATGTTCAAAATTATCAGTATGCATTATTTTCTTATTATCATTGTATGAATCAAGATTGAGTGAATTCTAATGGATCATATGAAAATAATTTATATTGTTTAATATGACCACAATTAATGGCTAATGGTTTAAGAAATAAGCTAAATCAATAGTTTATTGATCCCTAATATTATGATATATTATAAATATTATTATAATTTTAAAAAAGTATATAGATTATATTGTTCTCCAAATTTGGGAAAATAAGTAAGACGAAATCAATAAAATTTAAATGTGGTATAGGGAAAAATTAATAACTTTTACGTACAGTCACTCAATGATATATGAAAAAGTGATTCAGAAACCATTAATATGAAATATTCTTGATAGTAAGAAAATGATAGTCAATTAATATGAATTTATTTTATGGAAAATGTTCTATTTAGAAAAACATACAAGATAAAATAAAATTTGATGATAAATGTTATTTTGAAAATGTTCAACATATATTTGGAAATGTTATAATAATTAAATTTGTTAGGTCCACTATGCTGGATACCCTGAGAGGGGGGATGAATCAGGGTATGACTAATTAAAAATTAATGCCCGTTCTGATCTTGTTTCGCTGTTAAGAAAAACACTCTTCTCTCTTTTCCCTGTTGCACGATATAAACAGAATGTAAAGCAAGCACAGGACACAGCAATTTTACTTGGTTCACCGCTAAGGGCTACGTCCAAGGAGCATACGCCGACAGGTTGCCGATCGTACCAAATTCCACTAATCTTCACTAGTTGTGGATTACAAGATTCGGGCTAGATCACTTCTATGCCCAGGCTTACTGCCTTTACAATGTTTAGGGTCAGCTCACTGCTTTCCCAAGGGTCACTCCCTGTTTCTCTCTCTCTGGCTCACTGCCGGTGGAGAGGATCACCTTCTTCCTCTTCCTGAGCTCACTGCTCTTGGATGGAATCCACTCACAGTTTATAGACCTGTAGGTCTCTTCATTTTCCTGAAAGAATGCATCTTCTCTTGTATGTAGATGCTCTGTTGAAGTTTAACTTTCACCCGTTGATGAATATCTCTTTGCACCGAAGGTATCGGGAAAACTTCCAGCTTCCACACAGTCTGAAAATCACTGCGGGAACAAAACCTTACTTGGCGCGCAAGTCAACCTCGGCGCGCAAGTATCGGCGCGCAAGTCACAACGGGCGCGCAAGTCCTCCTCTGACACTTGCGCGACACAAGCTTCCTCAACTCCAAACTTGCGCGACTCTCTTCCCTTTAATCCCAAACCACCATTGGTGCGCAACTGCAAACCGGAGCGCAACTTCTAACACCGGCGCACAACTTCAACCACTGGCGCGCAAGTCCCACCTGCGCGACCACACACACCACTTGCGCGACCACCACACCTGCGCGACGAGAGCTCTCGTCTTGAACTCCGGTGAGAAATGAGGAGGGGTGGTCCGGTATTTATAGGCAATCTGACCACCCTGCGCGACGGCGCGCAAGTCACCTGCGCGACCCAGTTTCGGCGCGCAAGTCTCCTCTCCTTTAGACACTTGCGCGACCAACTCCCAAACTTGCGCAATCCTATTTCCTTAGCCATATTTTGATCTTCTGATCTTGAAAAACATGTGGCGCGCAAGTTTCCTGTACACCATGTTCGCGGCGCGCAAGTCCCTTTGCCAAAAACACTTTTCTTCATTTGCCGATTTTCAGGCCCAAAAATTTGGCAAACACTGGAAAACGGCGCCACCTTGTATCTGTTCTTTTGTACCGCCTCCAGATCATCCATTCCTTTTATCGACGTTCTTGAATCAAACATGGATCGTTGAACTCAGCTCTTGAACTCGACATTCAACCATGAAATCCTCTTTGTCAACAATCACAACGTAGATGTCCACTTTGTCAACAAACACAATCACCTCAAAAAGGCTTCAACGATACCTTGACGGATTTTTGCCCAACAAAATTATTATTTTTCTAAAAAATGTATAAACTAAAAAAGGGGTGATAAATTGTTGCATCCAGCAAGGTCACGAGCCGTGATCCCACAACGAAAGGGTGAAAAGAGTAAAAATCATACTCTTAACTTATGTGTTGTTTTTTTAGTTTAATATTATTTTGGTTTTTAGATTATATTCATTTAAAAAATATATATTATATCGTAGTGATAACCACATGATTTAAAAGTGAAATTGTAAAGGTGGTTGTTTTTATTTAATTTTTTTTCTGTATTTCAGGAACCTTGTCTGAATATGGTAAACATAAAATTAAGGGATTTTATTTGAGGGAAAATAATTGTATTATAATAAAAATTAATCTGATATTTTAATATGGATTTATGTAGATTGTGTGTTTTCATGGAAATTATTAGAATATATTTATTATTATATGACCATTGAATATAAATTTATTTTTATATGACTATATGAGGGAAAAATGTTGATTAATAAATAATGTTATATTAATCTCCTAAAAATTGAAACAAATACATCATATTATTGGGTTTCTAACTTGGTTGGTAATATTTTTAATAAATTCATGGATTGAGCTATCTCAAGCATTTGGTTTTATTATTGAGTCTTTTGATAATATTATTATATTTCTTTATATGAAGGACTATTCTTTTTGGAAAATTCATAACATTTACTATCCCTTCTGGTTTTTCATAATGTCTAAATATAGGTGAAATAAATTTTATTCATCTTTTGAAAATATACAATCCCTGGATGTTAATTTTAGGGCTTTAGGGATGAATATTTCATCTAGAATAATCACTGTTTCAAGAATAAGATGATAATGTGATGAAAATTAATTAGATTGTAAAGAAATTCCTCAATTATATGAAAAGGTTCTTAAAATAAAAATGAAATCCTATTACCATAATTTCATTGGAATCAATGTTTTTTACATAATCATTCATTAATGATTATTTATCATTTACATCACTATTATCATTTAATTTTTTATGACCAATGATATTTGTCACTCTAAATTTTTATGAGGATAATATTCATTAATTCCATGTCAATATTCTCACATCCCACTAATTATTTACTATTCGGAACCAAGTTATGTGATTTTATAGATGGACATCATATTTCAAAATCTCTCCTTTCATGATGAAGCTTTATTGTCCATTTATATAATGTTTTGTTTAAATTATAGTATTTTTTGAGGAAAAATGTTTACTTATTGGGATCAAGTTCGAATTGAGATGTTAAAATTTTTAAATTTGGTATAGAATGTAACAGCATGAGATTTTTTTGAAATGGCATTAGGTTTTATAACATGTACAATATCCAACACTTACATTATGAGAAATATAAAATATTGTTATTTAATTATGACCATTATAACCAAGTTGTATAATTAGATGGTATGAACAAGATTAACAAAATTATAAAATATTTATATAATTTATAATAAATAAATTTATATTGAATAATGTTTTTGAAATATGGACTATGTTTTTTTAAAAAGACATTGTATTCCTCAAAATGAGTTTTATTTCAATCACGGTATTTATTGTAATAATGACAAAATCAAAAAAAATATTTTATAATATTTTAGAAATTTTTATTTATAATTGATATATAATTCTAAAATCATCATATAAATATTTAATAATGGTGAAATGTTTGTATATTCATGAAAATATTTTTTTAGAATGAATATTAAAATTATATTGATTTTATTGAAAAATGTATTTTCTTTTAAATTATTTATAATGTAAAAAATTATTTGGGATTAGTTTTAAAATATAATTAGTTCCATTTTTTAAAAAAATGATCCAATTATAGTTTTTGAAATTAATTTTTTTTATTTTTTTATAAAAACTCTTTATATTTAAAACATATTTTTTATAAAAAATAGTTTTTCATCACATTTTACAAGTCTTAATTTAAATTAATATTTAGCACTTAATTTGTATAAATATTTAAATATGGTATCTATATTAGGTATAAGTGGGTCCAAATTTTTTATATAGGTATATTTTATTTTTTGGAATTATGAATTGTAACATCATTATTTTTGTTACCACGACAAAGGGTAAATCCTGTAATTAATGTTAATAAAACAAAAATGACTAAAAAATGAAACTAACACATGAAATAATTTGATATAATTAGTATAAATCGTCCATAATCATTTTAAATTGTTATATATGGTTTATATCCATTCAGTGATAATTTTTTCCATTATAAAATTTATGTGGATATAAAAATAAAAATGACATCCTATTACTTTTCAAAAATGTAATATTTTTAGTATAGTTATTAATAAAGGATTTTAATATTTAAAATATAAATGTAATTGTTAAATTAATTTTTCAACATGGAAATTTATTTTAATATTTATATAATTAATATTTTTCATAGCATTTATAGAATTGAAATATTTCTTGTGAATGTAGTAAAAATTCAATAAAAAGATTTTGAAAAGTCGAGAAATTTTATTAGATGAGAGAGTTTTTTTCACATGATTTTTTTAAATTAAAAAGTTATATAATAATGTGTTTATTCAATTTATTGGAATTATATTACTCTATTTTTGGTTTTTAATGTCCAATTAAATGGATTGTTCCATAATTGACATTAATGTTAATTTATGTTAAATGAATTTTTATTAAATTACATTTAATTTTAAAAAATCCAATATTATGAAAATTGATTTTTATATGGTTTAAAATAACAAAAAAAATTAAATTTTTGATCCCTTTTTCTTTTTTTAACAATATTTACACCTAAATTCTAAAAAACATTGATATCCCCCTAATTATCAATAGAGGTAATGAAAAGTGAAATCAAAATTATGTTGGTAATATTTCAATATAACATGTCCAAATATTATAGGATGATATAATTTAGATTTACAAATATCAAACAATCTAATGAAAACAATTATTATTCATGTTTAATTCAAAATTAGTTTATTTAAATTTAATTTTTCAATAAATTCCATGAGTGCCCCTCCATTCATATTTTAAAGGGTAAATAATATTCTCCTTTATCATAATTAAAAAACCTCATGGTTCATCTAAACCCTAAACAATTATATTAAATCCATCGTTATCTACATTCTAATGTATTTTTTTATTAAAAAAATCATTGAGGTTTATAGGCATAATGAAAAAGGGGATATCTTATAAAGAGGTATAGTTCCTCACTGTGCATTTTTTATTTCATTTTCAACCACCAAAAATTATTATTCAACCATAATGAAATAATAAAAAATTATCTTCCATATATTAATTTCTTATTATATCAATTAAAAACCCCATATCTATCTCCTCTTCCATAAAAAAGGAAACAAATCTGGTGTTCATGTGTACGGTGGTCTAATGCCTTATGAGTTGATGTAATTCAGTTTCTATCAACACCTATAATATATGGTTATAATGATGTATTTAACACACACACACACACACTTATATATATATATATATATATATATATTAATTTAATATAGTTTATTATGAAAATATAATATATCACACCCTTCATTTATTTGTAGTATGATAACATCGTTCATATGTATGTGTGGACTACCACCTCCATGAATTAATGCATTTTTATTTTCATCACCATATCACATGGATGATACATATAAGTAAATTTAAACATATATTATGGTATTTATTATATATTTTTATTAATTATTTTTAAAAATTAATTGATGTATTTTTATGATGATTGTTGAAAAATATAAATGTTACACATGCGTATGTACGATCTACCATCTGTGTGATAATAACATTGTTCATTTTTCCTAACCTTACTTCATGGTTAGTGTAAAAAAATAATTTGCATATAAAAATGATAATAATATAATTATCATTATTATTCTTGATATTATTGAATGAAAATCACATTTACTATTGTAGACATACAAAATTAATTTTGGACTTATAATCCCAATATCATCAAAACATCTAACAAGAATAATAATTATTTAGTAATTATATATAAACGGTTAATAAGTGAAAAAAAGGAATAATAATCATGAAAATGTGGTCTATATAATTCAAAATATATAATTCTAAAAAAATAAGATATGGTTATAATTTAGTAAGATAATTAACACACGCTATGATTTGGCCCCAATGTCAGGAGAACATTACATTAAAAACATCATTTTGAATGATTTCATGCTTTTAATTTATAAATAAGTTACTCCAATATACATGTAAATCTAAATGTTTTATAAAAACATATGAAACATATTTAAAGGTTTTATAAAAGTCAATTTTTACCATTATTGAATTTATTATAGGGTTTTTTTGAGAAAGAGTGTTTTTATGATTTTATATAAGGGTCTTTGTTTTAATGTTTCCCTTAATAATATTTTTCTTCCATATCGTTATTTTAAAAATTATTTTATGGGAGAATGTATAAAGTAATAATACAATTATAAAGAAAATTTTATTTCACTTTTTTACCATCAATTAATGGTTTTAATATATGAATATTTTTATAAATGTTTTTGACTTTCTTTACAAATGGATAAATAAATACATTAATTTTACACATACGAAAACACAAACTTTTACCTCCTCTATAACCGTTTTTTTTTTGGACTCCATTACCTTATTTTATGATTTATTTATTAATGAAACTACCTACCATATATTTTGGTTATTCCTGTTTTCAATATGGATTTTGAAAAGAAATGGAATTTCCATTTATGGAAGTGGTTGGTATATGGATTTAAAAGTGATTTTCAATATGTTTAATATAAAATGTGAAAGAATAAATTGTTTTAATCATGATATGGTATATGGGAATTATATATGATAAATTTTGGAGACCAATATAGAATATATGATATGTCAATCATGATGATAGGTACTAAAAAATTAGTGTGACATATATAGCTAATATGAAATATAGTCTTTATTATAGCTCATAATTTCATTTGGTATATTCCTTTTCATTAATGGGTAGATGTTGTAAGTTATAGATGGTGTTTCTTATAATAACCCTAAGCCCAGTATCCTAAAATTGGTGATTGTTTTGTTACAATGGAATTGATAATTCACCAAACATCACTAACGATCAATCAGTTTAATAATCTTAATGAAATAGAAAAATACATGGTTTACTTATAACATTGATAATTAATGATAGAACAGAAAAAAGGAAAAAAATTATTCCTTTCAACTTATTCAAATATTCCATCTTCATAACTCTGGGTAGGAAAAATTTTAAAATGGTGACCTCAAATTCTCAATTCAGGTTACGTATAGTAGAAACATGAATCAATGAAAAGTATATCATAATAAATAATGATTAATCCACTGGGAATGGAAAATAACTGAAAAAACCATTCCATTTAATCAATAAATTGTGAATGAAAATGTATCCATGGATTTTGTTACAGGGAAAATATCAAGGATATAAAAAATGAATACCAAATGATGGAAAATCAGAATTATTGGATTTCATGTATCTAGAACATGAACCACTGTCATCATGACCATTCACAGAATGTTTTATGTTTGTGGGCAGAAACGCATCTGATTCTTCAAGGAAACAACCATGAATGTGTTTTTTCTAACTATATTGTCTCATGAGACTTATCAATGCATCAAGTGGATAAATAATTCAAATCCCCAGCCATTAGTGGAATTAAAAATCATTATTAATTCTTATATTTAATTAAAATATCATTTAATGTAAACGACGTATATAAAAATGGTATAAATATTTGAAAATAATCATATACATGATATTTTAAATATATATATTTTATTAAATATAAAATTATTTATAATCATAAATAAAATGGGGAACACACAAAGGAAAAATATGTTAAATATGACATCTTTCTAGCAGAAATAAATGTGATAAGAAAGATACATACCACTTGTAATAAATTGAATCGTATACCTTATTAAAATAATAATTATTATATGAACATTGAATAATATTAAGATAAACACGTTTATGATATGGTATATCAAATGGAAAAATACCAACACAATGAAAAATTTTTTTGCGTGAATAAGGCTTATCTCACATAAATAAAAGTCCGATGATAAACCCAATACTTAATGTCTGAAATCATTATACACATTTTATTAATTTCATAGATTATAAAATTAAACTCATTAATTAATTATTTCATAACTTATACAAAATATATTATATCTATTATA
Organism: Viscum album; assembly: GCA_963277665.1. Lineage (NCBI taxonomy): Eukaryota > Viridiplantae > Streptophyta > Magnoliopsida > Santalales > Viscaceae > Viscum > Viscum album. The sequence goes on along the minus strand of CAUJRU010001498.1, from coordinate 75,397 downwards.
ATTTAATATTGATTATTTCTAGCAATTTTTATGAGTTATAATATTTAATATTGTTGTTCTCAGAGTGTTCGTTTCGTGGTTTTATGGTTGATTATCTTTTTTTATGATTATGTGATTTCATGTAATATGGATGAAAAAAATAAACAAGTGAAACTATTTAGTATAAAATGAATTAAAATATTTCAAAAGGGATTATATTTCAATTGGTTATATGGTATGAGGATGATTCTTTATATAAAACCATAATGAAAATGTTTAAATTTATTTTGTCTATTTTTACAACCATTATAAAGTTGTATCATTTTATTTAATAGTATTTTTAAATTTTGGTTCCAGAACATTATTTAACAAATAATATGTATATTAATATATTATTTAATCCTAATATTGGTTTTATTTACATTTATAAAGGTGGGAATGTAAGACAAAATCACATCATCCCCAAAGGTGGGGAGTTGACATATCAAGGACAATGCTTTAATTTTCATGATAAAAGTGTATTATGATAGATTTGATGATGGATATTCCATTAAAAAAATATAATTCCAGTATATATATATATAAATATGATATTTTAGTTATGATACATCTTTGGATAAAGGAAGTAGTGGATTGGATAAGAAAATAAAATAAATTCAAAGGGAAAGAAGGTGCATTTTGTTTCTTAAATATAATCTCCTTGGGAACCCGATTATGAAATATTAATTTTCATTTTTTGTAAGTCCATATGGTCTTTTACATGGGTAAGATTCTTGGGAAGGATATTGAGAAAATGTTATATAGGATTCGAGGCTTGGAATGTGAGAGGATAAAGGGCAGTATTTTTATGGGATGAGAGGTGTGATTTTTGGTAATTTTATTCATTTGATAATTATGTTGGATCAAGACTATCAATATTTATTAATATTGTTACTAATTATAGTAAATATGGCATTTGAATTCCATCTAATGGGTGATTACCTCATCCATACATCATCATTGACTCAATAATTCATAAACTTGATAAATTCTGTATATTGTCATATTTCTCTATTCACCAAATACTAATTTATTTTAAATAAATTTAATAAATTACCCCTCAAAATTTTCATATGTGTTGATTTAAAAAATGGAATCAATTTTATGATATTAATTTTCTATATACGAGAAATTTATTCTCTAATTAAAATCATCATTTATTTGAAAAAAACTAATTTTAAAATTATAACTGATTAAATTTTTTTTTGAAATTTTAATTATGGTATCAAAAATTTATCGTATAATTATAATAAATAATAATATTAATTTAGTGATCCATGTAATTAAAATAAATTATCTTTTATATTATTATATTAATTATAAACATTTGAATAAAAAATTACATTCCATTAAAAAAATCAATAGTTGATTTATCATTAAAAAACTAATTATTTATTTCATGATATAAATATACAATATTTTCATTTATGAGATAAATAAATTATATTTATACATTCATAAGAGATGTTTTTATTTAAATTGAAACATTACTATTGCTAATTGTCACATTACTATTCCAATGCTCATGTTAATTTCTAATAAAATATCACCATTTTTTAATCTCAAGGTTACATCTAATGTAATATATTAACTAAATATAATTTATTTTATAAGATAAATATTATAAAATACTAGGGTGTTTTTTTCTACCCTCCGTTGAATATTTTTCTTATAAAATTTTCTTGAATATTTCCTTCTAAAAAAATTATGGTATTTCTTCTTTATAACATCCTCACATTACCATGTTGCTTATTAAATTTTATGGTCTCTCCAAAATAAATTTTACAAATCATGTAAAATTATTTCTCATAAATTCCTCTCCAGTTTCAATAATCATGATAGACTATTTGGAATATGGAAAATAATTGTTCTACACTATTTCATAATATGTGAGTACAAGCATTAGGTATAGTATGTAATTTCATTAAAAATTATATGTGAAACATATCAGGAACATTAGAGAGTCATTGTGGAATTTCCGATGGGTAACCAATAAATACATTTCTTTCAAGATTTAATAATTATCTGGCATAATTGGGACTCAATTCCTATTTCATACTAAACCTTATTCCACAAAAAATTTAGATTCCATCATAATGATATGTTATTCAACTTGAAATTCAAAATCCTTTATTTGGTTGTCAACAAAACACCTTTTTATAGAATGGATGAATTAGTATGATCCTGAGAAGTCATTATCTTTATCATTGTCACTTGAATATGTTCTGGTCCTGAATGATTTCTATCACCCACTTTATCCCATCAAGTTGTACTATAAAATCTCTTTCCATAAAATTCTCCATGTGCTGGCATTTGAATACTATAATGGAATCTATTAATATAGGAAAACTCTACCAATGGAAAACACTGATCCCACATACCTTGGATGTCATGTGTTCATGATATAATGATGTCGTAAAATGTTTTAATAGCTCTATTAGACATTCCAATAGTTTGAGGGTTATTATAAGTACTCAAATGAATATTAGTATCCAAATACATCGGAAGACTCTATCAAAATTTTGATTTAAATTGGAGATCTTGATGAGACAAAATCGATAGATGATTAGTTAGATATCTAAAAACATAATTAATATAGGTTTTTATTAAGATATCAAGAGTTAAATATTAAATTATATAAAGAAAAGGTGTTGATTTTGTATGGTGGTAAACAATATCCCATATCAATTCATTTTTTCTAGGGTTTTTTGGTAATCTAGTGACAATGCACAAAGTAATGTCGTCCCACTCAAACATAATAAACTTTTGAGGTTACATGACTCCTCTAAGATGATTTATATTATGAATAAATTCATAAAAAACTATTCATTTGGACACATAGTCAGAAATTTCATGCTTAATAAAATCCCATAAATAATGATCCATCAGATCACTCTACATCGTGATATTACTAGAGTGTGTAGAGAAATCTAATCTATGAGAATCATCTAATAATTTAATTTTCATGATCTAGTAGGGATTTAACACATAACATGTTTACAAATTTCATAATTCCTCCCTCATACATAATGTTTTCCAATATTCCATCCTTAATATATTTACTTTTATTTTGAATGTTCTTATCACAAGATTGATATATTTTAATCTTTTATAATAAAAATTGTTTAAAAATCATTTGAAAAATAATTGATGTTTTATATTCAATAAAAAATACCATATCTATCTTTACTAAATCCGAGAACATATGATCTTTCGCAGTCCCCATTTTCATAAGAATTGCACAATCATCCATGAATAATGAATCTAATACCTTATATTCTTTTCCTCAGTAATTATTTCTTGTAAAATCATAATCTTTGAGTAACTAGAACCATTGTCTTGGACACATGTTATGTTATTTATTGGGAATGATATATATCAATGTATTATAACTTGTATATATCTCACATATTTAATTATTGATATACTTCCACCATATCTTCAGAGAAAAGAATATTTTCAGTAACTCATGATCATGAGTTGGATAATTTTTTTCATTAATCTTTAACTAACTTTATGCATATGCAATAACATTATCAATTTTTATAAGGGTACAACACTACTCTTTAATCTATACATCACAATATATCATAAATCCATTATTATTTAATGGTATAGTCAAAATTAGACAATTTCGTAATATTCTCATCAAATAATCCATGCATTTCTACACATTAATTTGTCCACATGATCTTATCCCATTTACATTTGAGCATGGTAAATGAGTTATCCAATAGATATTTTTTTGAAAATAAATTTTGATAGTAACATGAAAAACCCAAGAAACAATGTACCTAAATTATTTTCAATGTTGCAGGACAATATTGGATTACTATTTTCATTACATGATCAACTAAGATTCCACACATAGAGATAATATGGTAACAAATATAAATTTATTGAAGCCATAATTCACTATTTCTAAATCTATTATATAACTATTTCCATGCATGATTATCAAGTATAATCCACATTGGATTCTCATGGTCTTCTTAAATTGTAAAATACACCAGAATATCTTCAATTAATAAATCAATAAAATATTCAAGATATTCCTCGAATAAACTATTCATTAGATCCATGAAAAAAACGGTGTATTAGTCAATCCAAAAGGCATTAATATAGACTCGTAATTTACACACCACATCCGAAAAGCTGTCTTTGGATTATATTACTTCGTTACTCAAAATTGATGATAACCACAATGAAATTAAATCATCAAAAAATATTGAGAAACATGAATTTGATCAATTAAATCATCAATCTACAGAAGATAATACTTGTTCTGTTTTTTAATAGCATTGATTTATCTATATTAAATGCATAGCCTTATGGATCCATATTTTTTATTAATAAAGTGAATATGGTCTCCATATAGATATATACTAGGATGAATATATACCTTATTAGTTAACTCTTATATGGTTTCATTCTACTCCACTACTTACATCGTATCCATTATATAATGTTTTTTTTGTTATTGGTCTTGCATGAGGGATTAAATCATTGGTAAACTCAAATTTATGCTCTGGGGTAGGGGTGCTTGGGGAATTACTTAGGGTATACATCGATGTGTTTATACACATTTAGTATATCGTTTATCTGAAGATTAACTTATTTATCCTTAGATTTGTTTTTCTCTTCTACCCCAAGGATTTAATTCAGTAGAGCTGCTAGGGGTGGGTCTAGATAGGAATTAGATAATGAAGTTTCTTCTATAAAGATAAGGAATTATACATATTCCTCAGAAATTATAATTTCATTATTATTTTATTATATTTTCCCATCATATTTTAATGTAATTTCCTAATCAAGGATTATATCAAACAAAATTACAATTCGGATGATTATGTTAACAAATAAATATTTATAATGTGCCATAATGGGTTCTTCCGGACACATTTGTGTTGTAATGAGACTCCCATTAAGAGTTTTAACCCAAAACAAGCTTATTTAATAAAAATGGAAATGTATAATGTTATTGGAAAAATGAGAAGATATAAAAGAGTTTGATGATCTAGAACAATAAAAACTATATAAATATAAATATATGATTAATTCACCTTCGACCACATCATTGGGAACTCATATTTTAGTTGCGGTGATCATATGATCTTGGATATCTCCCCTAGGCCTCTCCTCAGGTATATTCCCCTGACATTTGTGAATTTGATTTAAATAATTACCTATTTCATTATATTTTATTAATTTAAAATCATTTCATTATTTCTTTCCCTTTCATTAATTAGCTCGATGACCCTTTTCTCCTAATATAAGACAATATCCCAAGCCATTTAAGAATTAATGAGGTGAATTCATTCCATAATTTTCCCATAATCATAATTTCTTATCTAACATATTATTTTTTGATTCATTACATTTTTCATGGGTATTAAAATACCTCTTCTATTCTTTCTTCCCCTTGAACATATAGGATCTTGAAAATTTCTTCTCTGTTTTGTGGGAACATAATATTATTTCGATATATAATGAAAATGTTTGAAACTACATTTCCCTTTAGAAACATGGCTTAAAGCCTTCAAAAAAATTACCAATATCATTTTACAAATCACATATTTTATATATAGCATACCTAGATATTATTGTGATGTTATACTCATAATTTTCAATACTCCTATATAGTTTAATTTTTGTTTAATAATTTTATCATCATTTTAGTTTGTTTCTCATGAGGGAAATATTTGTATAAATAATGTTTCTTTTAATGAATTAAATTTCATATATATTATTTTGTACTCCTCATTATTATTTACTAATGACCACTATTGATCAACTGCACCCTTTGAGGAAATATATGTCTAGTAGAGATGTTTTTCATTCATCTCAACCCAAAGCTAGAAATATATTTCTAATGGACTAGATCCATTGAACTGCTACCATTGGATTACTTGTCCCACTAAAATATGGGTGAATTTTATTAATGAAATGATCAAAAATAGTTTTAGTATTATTATTCATCATAACATGGTTATATTTTCTAAACATGGTTATGATCTACTTATCTCCAACAAAAACTATGTTGGTTTTTTCCGGGGGAAATCCCATCATTTTCAGGGGGTATTGATTCGATTTATTTCATTAAGAGAGATCTTTAAATAATGGTACACACTGAGTTAATCATTATCATCATGAGTGTTGATCAAAAAAATAAGTACATTGAACTATTAAAATTATCATGTTTATTTATCATCTAGTTCTCAAAGATTCTACAAAAACTCCATCTTGTAGAAATTATAACAACATCGACCATATTAACCTAGGATCAGTGGTAATTTTATTACAATGACAATGATACAAGAGATAACATCACTACCGATTGATTAGTTTAGTGCTATTGAAGGACTAGATACATATTTTATTACCATATCACATTTATAATTAAAAATTGAACATAATTAAGGAAAATAAACTTCTTCATTGACACTTTTTCAAATATTTAATCTTCATATCCCTGGAAACAAAAAAAATAAAAGGGTGAGCTAAAATTATCAGTATTGGTCAATTACAACATGAAAATTATTTAATGATAAGTGAATCATGATTAATAATAAATAAAAAATATGTAATGATAAATTATCTAAAAACACAAGGTATTTAATCAATAAACTGATAAGGAGAATTTATCCACATATTTTGTCATAGTGAAAATCTCATGGATAGAAATAGCTAAATATTGTACAAAGGAAATGATTAATTATTAGATTTCATGTATCTATTATATAAACGACTACTGTAAATAATGTTCACAAGATTATTTTTTTATTTATAGAAAACCATCTGATTCTTCTTAGAAACAAATTTGGAGAGTTCATCGTTACATGTTTTTTCTCATGTGTTATTTTGATGCATCAATGATTTATATAGTATTGGTCTACACACATGATGAAAATTACAAACCATTATTTATACATATATTTAATTAAATAAATATTTTCCTTTTAAAAATATCTATATGGATTAATAGATATAGATTTTTCAATATCTCCCTAGTAAAAATAACATTCATTATAAAACTTTTATGAAAAATGGTATACGTCTTAAAAAATAATAGTAGCCATAATATATAAATAATGAATATTTAAAGAAATGTTCAATGATTGATGATCATAAATAAAATGGGATGTTAAATAAGACATAACTGATGAATATATAATATATCCCATAAAAATTGTTGTGAGACAAAAAAATAATACAACATGTAACAGATCGAATCATATGCCCCATAAAATTAATAATCATCAGATAAAACATTTAATAATATGAATACTATAGGATTCAAGATATTATATATCAAATGTAATTATACATACAACAAAAAAAATAGTGGTGAATAAGACATATCTCATAGAAATAAAAGTGAAATGAGAAACCCCTTGTGTCATATCTGAAATCATTTTGTACATGTACATAATGTTTTGGATAATAAAATTATATTCATTAATTACTTAATTCAGATCCTATTAAATATATTATTTATCTATAATAATATTATTAAGAACATTATTTTATATTGTAATTAGATATAATATTTGTCTTTTTACTATAAAAGTGTTTGTTTCAAGGTTTTATAGTCGATTCCCATAGTTATAAATAATGGATTTCTTGTAAAATAGAAGAAATAATTCATAATTAATCTTTTGTATTAATGAAATTTCATAGGTTTAAATGGTCATATATATAATATTTTTATATGTTATGATGATGATTAATTAGATAACAAAATAGTGAATTTTTTTATTTTTTTGAGGTTTTTAAGTCCATCACGAACATGTTTGATTTTGTTTGATATTATGTTAATATTTTATTTCCATGACAAGATATTTATTATAAAATTTATATTAAATTATTATGTACCAATAAAATTTGTTTTATGACTATCCGTAAAGGAGTAATATTAAAACAAAAACTCATCATCGATGAAGGCAGTGAATCGACACATCACATATGATGTTTTTTAATATAGAGAGGTAAGAGTATAGAATTGATGATGTATATTTCATTAACAAAATAATATTATATTATATATATGATATTGGAGTTATCACACTTTTATGAATAATTTTAGATGAGGATATACTAATAAAAATAATAAAATTTATAGAGAAAAGAAGATTTTACCTTCTGAATATTGTCTCCTTGGGAACCTCTTTAAGACACTTGGATTTGGTGATTTTGTTTGACCAAAAGGTCTTGGACAGAGGGAAGATTCACTGAAAAATATTTTTAAGAATTTAGGATTTATTTAATTCTTTTATGTTTTGAGAGCAAGGGTGGTACTTATAAGTTATGAGATGAGTGTTTTATGATTATTTTATTCATTTTTTTATTGTTTTGGATCAAGACAATAAATAGTTATGATTCTTACGACCAAGTAAAATAAATAGTTCATTTGAGTTCAAAATAATGGGTTCTCACCATATTCGTACATCATCCATGATTCACTAATTCATGTATTTGAAAAATAATTTAAAATATGATATTTTATTATTCACTAAAAATTACATTATTTTAGAAAAATCTAAAAGATTCACTATAATTTATTTGATATGTAGATTAAGAAAAATTAATTTTTTTTGTGAAAATAATTTTCTAATTATAATAACATTAATTTTAATCAAAATCATCTTTTAAAAAAAATTATTTTAATATTATAATTGATTTTAGGATACTTTGAAAAATTAATTATGGTTTCGTAAAATTATATAATATTTATAATATACAAATATATTAATTCATTAATAAATATTTTACAAAGATATTTTCTTTTAAATCATAATTTTTTTTAAAATTGAAAATTAACATTTAGATTTCAAAAAAAACCAAATCTTTTTAAAATACTTATATATATATTCCATGATATAAATATATCATATTTTCATTTATCACATACCTAATTATTATTTATACATTCATATGGTGGGTTATTATTCTAATGGACACATTACTATTTATAATGGCTACATTACTGTATCAATGGTCATCTTAATATTTAATAGCATATCATGGTTCGTGTAAGCTCAGGGTTCTGTACAAAGTAAGCTATAAAATTAATTGAATTTACATACGTATATATATACCATAAAATCATGGGGTGTTATATTTTCCTGATGGATATAATTAGGGAACAATTATTTCATATATGGGTTTGAAATGAGTTATGAATATAATGATCTATGATGTCTAAAATGTGTTTTCAAATGATTTATATAAATTTTTGAGGTATTCAATGACAGAAAATGTTTTTTCATGTGGTAATGATTTATTTAACAGGACCAAATAATATTTTGTTAAATGAATTTCTTATACGAGTTTTCTTATTTTTCACTAGACTAATGAATCTATTCATTTAATTGACTTTACTAAACTTTTCATTATAATTAAACATTTTAAGATATTCATCATAGGGTTTCTTAGATTAATAGGGATAAGGTTGTGGTGAATAATTTTTTTGAGTATATTATATGAAATTAGAGCATTATTATTTTTAAAAAATGTATATTATGCTAATGATGGAGGAAATAAGTAAGTGTCTACTTTACAATTTATTTTGTAATGGTGATAACAGTGTTCTCTAAAGGTTTAAACCTAATTAAAATTTCACAATTAAATAAAGTTTATTATATTCTAAAGAGTCAATATTAATTAATTTTTAATGACTAGTACATACAATTAAATATTTCATGATGAAATAGGATACAAATTAATTAGTTACCATACTTTACAGGTAGAAAATTTAACCAGTGAATAAAAAAAATGTATGAGTTTTTTTTCCAACATTTACAATGCCAATGGGAATAGAATATGTTTCCCAAAAAAGGACACATGAGCGTATAATTTTCATTAGGAATAATTGCATCCCATTCATATTGGATTATTAATTTAATTTTTATAAATTGAATAAGGATCATCTAAACTAGTTGGAATCATAAATAACAATAATTTCAATATTATAAAATATTATTATAATTATAATAATAATTATAATATTTGTAAAAATATATATAATATAATTCAAAAAAACCTCTAAAATCCAGCTAAAAATGTATAATATATTATTTTTCTAATGAATTTAATTAAAATAATTATTAAAATGTTAAAAAATATTCCTAGACATTATATCTTTAATAAATATTGAATAACATAGTAATTATATGTAATAAGACAATTAAAAATTATTATACAAATTCCCTACTATAAAAAGGATTTTCTTAATATATATATATAATTTTAAGGTCACAATAAATGGTCTCCGAGACAATTGACATACCATTTATCATCTCGGAAATTTTTCCAAAAAATTAAAAAATTGAATATTTTCATTTTAAAATTTTTATTATATTAAATTTAATAAGAAATAAAAAATGGACTGTCATAATTATCTCCACTCTATAAATTTCTCTATATAAAATTTTTGAGCGGATTATAAAAACATTCTTAATATTTTAGTAATTATTAATTCCCTCATTACTTATTTTATATGTTTTATTAATCGATGTCATTTTTATTTAATGTTGTTTTAGTTATTATTTTTGGTTTTTATTATGATGATATTAGTGAATTGTAAATAAATAATATATGATTGATAAGTTATTATTACAATAAGATCATTAAAATATATACAAATTTTATAAAAATGAAACTTAAATATTATTGGAATATTTGAATTATTAGAAAATAATTTAATTATAGACGTTTTACATAGATAATTGAAAATTATTAAAAATAATTTTTTATAAATAATTTTTTATTAAATGATAAGGAATATATGTTTTGTATTGAAGAATAAAACATATGTTTTAGTTGAGGTGATTTAAAAATTGGGTAATAAACGATATCTATTGGTTGATGAGCATTATTCATGCATTAAGGATCTTATAAATAATCAATATTCAAAAAATTGGATAAATCAAGAAACTTACACTATGAAAATTTTTCTAATATATAATGAAAAAGATTTATCATTGAGATTTTTACGAAGTGGTATTTCTTACATACTATAGTGGATGTAAAAAAATGATCATATATATTACCAATGGATGTAAAATAACATACCGAATATATATTTTTACAATTTTACATAATTTATGAATGCAGTACATACATGATATTTTCTTACCTGGATTTAGAATGCAGTAAATATTATAGTGATGATATTTTAGAATATAATGATTTTAGTTAATTTATTTATATTATCAATTAAAATAAATAAAATCTTTATTATAGTGATATGTAAACATATTTTCATGATTTTTTAATTTTAGAAATGCCTAGGCTAGGGTAGAAAGGACGCATTGTGAATAAAATTTATATAGTAAAATAAGATATATGGATATGTTGATGTAAAATTCATGATTTTTAATGAGGAATTTTATTTATTTGTTAGATTTCAAATAGGTATATTGTGATTATCACACCATGGATGATATTGTGCAAGGATTAAACTATCCCTATGAATTATAGAGGGATCCGAAATAAGAGTTGAGAAGATACTTATGAATGTATTTTGTTTTCTCTTTTCATAAGACAATACATATATCATGATGGACATTGGAAAACTATGATGACCTAAAAGATACATTAGTTTTGTATTAATGATGATTATTTTAATTCATATTTTTTAATTTTTTGATGGAAAAAAGATTCATTATAATTACTATATAAATAAATTACGTAATGATGATTTAATATAAAGTATTAAATAAAGATTATTATATATAAAATTATGAAGATTATTTGAAATCTCAATGATATTTATTCATGGATATATTATTAGTATGAATTAAATAAAAAATTTCTTATTATATAGGGTATTAAAAAACTACTTTTATATTATTAAAAAGAAAAATAATTTAACTAGTTGTTATATGTATTATATACGATTTTTTTAGATTTATTAGAGTAAAAATTCAAAAATAATTACCAATATAATGTTTTATAGTGATAAACATTCATAATGTAGTAAATTGAGGATAAATACATATTTTCATCAATTTTTCAATTATAGTTGGAATTACATAATTGGAAGGATGTGAAGAATTAAAAGATGATACAGAATAAATGAAATTTATCAATAAACATGACAGTAACTATTTTTTATTGTGTTCATTGATGATAAAATCATATTGGAGGATCGTCTCATAATTACTATATCCTTGAATCATATTTATATTGTATTGTCAATATAGTATATGTTTCTATAGTTTCTACAATGCGATAAATCCACTTAAAATTTCTATATCTAATTTAACATTATTTCTTTTTTAATCATCTTGAATTCTATTGTGATTGATGTGTAATTTTATTCAATATAGTAGTGTTTTAAATTATCAACTACGTGTACTCTATTTTGATGTTTTTTGTTATTGGAGCTTAAAGCTGGGTAAAATCCCTATGTAATGATCCAACCCCTTTTACTCAAGAGAAATATATTATAGAAATGCATATATATATATATATATAATCAAAAATACTACATTAGTTTTTCTTTTTGTTTACTAGTTGATATAAGTTTTCTCCCCCCAAAAATTATTAAACAATTTTTTCATACTCATCAAATTTTTAATTTCCATTATAATATGGTATTTAAATAGAAATAAATATATTTCAACATAATGGCGATGCATAAATTTGTTATTATTTTGATCTTTTATAATATAAATAATAGAAAACATATGATATCAATGTATTATTCTTGATCGATACTATCTCCTTTAAATTACAACAATTTTATATCAGATTCCTCTACTCAAAGAGATTATCATTTCTTTTGTAATAAGCTAGAGTGAAATATATATATAAATAATTTTTCTTCCAATATGATCACATAGAAGCTATAATGATAATTATATATCTTTATATAAATTTTTTAATTATTATTTTTGAAAAATATCATTATTATCTAATTTTAATAATTATGGATTAAAAGACTATATAAATGTGGAGGAACCCTTTAAAATTACTAATACCATATGAAATTTATACAAATTTATTTAGATTTTGGATTATTATTTAAATCAATGGTAAATATAGTTATCATCTATAGATGTTGACCAAACCAGTTTAATAGTCTTTTATAATGTGTTTCTACCATTAATAAGTGGGAGAAAAAAGATTTTTCTTGTTATGGAACATAAATTTTATTAAATATATTATATTACTATTGAAACTAAATTGGAATTTTTATGGGGTTTTTATGGAGATTCTATTACTCAAATGAACAGAGGACTCAATGAAATACATTATGATGACTCTAAATTTAGTATTTATATTTAAAATTTATATCATTAATTTATTTATTTTAGTATTCCTCAAACTAAATAGAGTGTAATTTAAAAAACCATTAATTTTTTCAACTATTAATTATTTATAGAATAGAATTTCATTTTAACACTCTTGTTGTTTAGTTCCTAGGGAAAATTATAAATAGATGATCAAATGATTTTCAAATAGAGAAATTGTTTCCCTTGACGTTACATATTATGGCTAATAAAATGATGAGTCCATTTCATAAAACTCTAGTTATTATCATAAATAATTTTTTATAATATTAAATATGTTTCTTTTATGGGAGAAATTAATTTTTCATGAAAATATATTGATACACAATGGATGAGAGATTTTATTAATATATGAAATATGGATATCGTAGTTCCAAAAACCATTTGATAAAATTAGTATTGTTACCAAGATAATTATTTTAAAAATATAATGGAATAAATGAAATGAAATGTATTATAAGTACAACTAATGCTTAAAATGATGAATATGAATCTATCTCTTAAGTTTAAAATTCGAATGATAAATTATTTTGATGTTTTATGGATTCGATAGATGTGTTGTAATACATATTCATGTTGAAGATTTTAATATAAATTTTTTTTATATTCATAATGACTATATATTAATGAATTATAATAAATAATATTTAGTAATTAAACGTTATTAATGTATAAAAATTATTAAAATTATGTCATTAATTTAAAATATTAATTTTATAATTATATTTTAGAACAAATTTCCTTCCATGATAAAGTTGTGTCTTCATGATACATACATAATAATAGAAATAATGATTTATTATTGGATTTTAATGCATTGAAATTAGTTGTTAGTGTGTTCAGTAAGATATTATATTATCATTACAAAATATAAAAATATTTCAAAATAATTTGACACAGCCCCCTCTAAACAAAGAGTACCCCTCCTGGGCCGGCAATGTGAGAAGTGAGATGATGACCCCCCGAGTCCTGCCTCCAGTAGGCCTCGGGTTGGAGACTAGCTCTAAGGGTATATTAAAAACACAAATTGGAGGCATCACCCTCTAAGAGAACTCATGCGGAAGAGAGAGTAGATATTTACACCAACCAACTCTAACTCGGAACTGGAATATAAAAGACAACCCATGTTCAACATTGTAATTTCATGAAAATGTACTAAAATTGCAAGAGGGAAAATAAATGAACCCAAAATAAAGTCAATATAGTAGCAACTACAAGCCCAAATAACTCATGGAAACCCAAGCTTTTTTAATCTAACTTGATCTCCAACCTGCTCCCTGTGTCCTAAAAAATAGTTTATATATACACAGGGTGAGTATAATAGTATACTGAGTAGGATCCTCCCATAATCCTCTCATGAAAAAGTAAATAAATAAAGATAAATCACCATGAACAACAAGTGAAAATAACTCATCATCTAAACATGTATACTACGTTCACATACTCACCATGGATACTCTCACCATGTAACACATAAAAGAGTATATAATATAATAAATAATATCAAAGGTACCTCGCTACTACCTCCCCACTGCTTTGACTCTTTTCCCCAACGTCGCGCATCCTAAGCATCTCCCTCCAAAATTGCTTTCCCGCAAACACCTGGGTTAAGCACCACAATATGTACCTCGTGAAAAAAAACACCACGTCCAACCTTGAATGTAACCTGGTAGTTTCGGGGATCCACCACAGCTCGCATAACATGTATCATACATTGATTATTATCCCTCAAGCCATTAAACCCATACACTGAGTAAGGATCCTCAAGCCGTCAATGCCACTACATAGTACACCTTTAGTAGTCAATAGGATAATATATCCATAATATATGTGTGTGGATAACCACAAACCATTACATCCCTCAACACACATATAAGGGGAAAACTAACCAAGGTGGATATTATCTCAAGTAACTACCAATAGAAGAGAGAGGGGATAATGTGGGTAGTCATACATCCATCCTCCCACCCGAATGTTGGGGAAAACACCCCCAGGGATCAGAATCCCCATGGTGTCAGTTTCCCTTACCAACAGGGTGGATTAGCATATATAAAAACAAAAAGTATAAAATATACTATAACTCACAACCACACTATGGACATTACCTAGTCTTAGACTCAACTGTAGCTAACATCTCTCAGAATCTCGGCTACCACTTCTATGAATAAGTATCCTATAAGAACACATCCATATAAAAAGTTTAAATGCCTTAATTCATTCCCTTTTTATTAGTTCCAATTTACATTAATTAATTGTGTAAACATTAATTATCCATTTACAATTCCACATTAAATTTCATTAACATCACACCCAAAGTCCACTACCCCTTTAAAAATTACAAACTCATTGTTTTTATCCATTATATTACAACCCCATGGGATAAAACCATTTATTCAATCATTCATTACATAATTACATTCACACATTCCCAATAATTATAGAAAAATATTAAATGCTACTAAACACAAGGGGATCAACATAGTGAGTAGATGTTCTACCCATCGAGACTTTGCTACATATAGCATGAGCAGGGACCCATCCTCCCTTGAGAATTTAAACATGAAAAGCGTGTGGCATACCCTGTGCTTCTCTCCACATTCAGAAGAAGCGTAAGTAAGACCTGCTGCCTTAGGCAGTGGAGAAAATTAAAACATACAATCAACCAAAAAGAAACCAAAAGCATCCAATAATCACATCCATATCGTTCCATCATCCTTGGTGTCCTCCCTAACACCCACATTCATAAAATGATGCCTCTCACCACCCAAGGCGTTATTTTCTACCACAACAAAAAGTCCCTCTATTCCCCCACAAATCACAATAGCCATCTAGGCTCACATCACTACACAAGAAGTAGGAAAACAAACATATTTACAATTTGTCTCTTGGCCCTTTAACAGTCAAGAGGGTAACTCAGAACCCTAAAGGAATTATCTTTTATCAAACAATTGGTTCATTAATCCATCTTGGATTAACCGATTAGTATAGGTTGGTTGTAATATCCGGAAACATAATGAGTAAGTTATCAAAAATAATTAAACATTCTTACATCTCCAATTTTATTAACTTCAAATTACAAAAAAATCCTGATTCATTTAGATGACTCTTTATCTTTAGACAAACATATTTCAAATAATCATGGTCTAATTTATTTACTGATTTAAATCAAGAACAAACAGATAAGAAAACCACGCATAGATATCACCCTATCAAGAAAAACAAGTGGTAAAAACATACGATAAATATCAATTTTTTTATCCGGTTTAAATATTTATTATGTGAATTCCATTTTCATCCAATGTGATAAAACATTCTAGTGATATAGTTGCATGTAAAATAAGAGAGACACAACGAATCCCCTACTTCAAATGGTTCTTGACGTTCTTTATATGAGAACAGTCCACACAACGGATCACAATCACCTCCTATCATGATAACTGCATCCACCTGAGGATTCCACGCTACGACCACACCATCCAAAACCCAAGAAAACTCATTTTTAAGCATGGAGATCACATGCTATAATATTGAAATGATAAACATGATAAGATGAACCTCAAAAGAACAATGCAAAAACATAACTTATATCAACTATTGATGGATACTTCTTGGTTTCACCGAATAAGGGGGTACACTTGTAGTAAGAAGGACGTTCGAGGAAACCAATCCACGGGGAAATGTTTGATCTCACGATTCCTACAGGAAGGAAGGAAAGGATCGGGCATCTCTCCCTCGAGAACAAGGAGGAAGATGATTTGAGGAATATATCTTGTACCTTATGATTATTTAACGGAACGACAGTTTATGATACACATGTTTTCCCATTAAAAGTGGATCACATTAAACCACGCAATTTAACCAGGTAAAAACATTTCGAACCATAAAAATAATTAATATAAGACTTATCTCCTATGAATTAGCCTTAGAGTCCTTAAAAATAGGCTTTAAATGCATTTTACATCAATGGAAATGTTCAAGGGGCGAAACTGTAGGATATTGGAAACAATGTACACCTTACCATTCTGGAAACACTGTACAAAAATTGTTCTGAAAACACTGTTCACAGAACTCAAAATTTGGTGGAGGAAAGAAACGGTCACCACTGGAAACTCACCTATGGATTTTTTATATAAGGATACCGATGACATTGTTCATTTAAGGTTACCATTTCACTGTTCACAGAAGGTCACCGATGAAAGTGTTCACATAAGGTCACCGATGTCACTATTCACACAATGTCACCATTGCACTGTTCAAATAAAGTTACCGATGATACTATTCACACAAGGTCACTGATGACACTATTAACAGAAGGTCACCAATGCACTGTTCATTAAAGGTTATTGATGACATTGTTCACAGAAGGTCACCGATGAAACTACTCATATAAGGTAACTGATGTCACTATTCACACAAGGTCACCGTTGCACTATTCAAAAAAAGGTTACCAATGACACTATTAACATATGGTCAACGATGACATTGTTCACAGAAGGTCACCGATGCACTGTTCACAGAAGTTCACCATTGCAATGTTCACATAAGGTTACCAATGACACTGTTCACATAAAGTCACTGATGGCACTTTTCAAAGAAGGTCATCGATGCACTGTTCACACAAGGTCACCATTTCACTTTTCAGATAAGGTAACCAATGACACAATTCACATATGGTCACTGATGAAACTGTTCACATAAGGTCACTGATGCACTGTTCACATTAGGTCACCTATGACACTTTTCACAGAAGCCCACCAAGGACACTGTTCATAGAAGGTTACCGATGGGCTGTTCATAACGTTTTACCATTGCAACGGTTCACCGAAATGGAAATATTTGGAAAATTGTACCGGATATGTCACCTTGACCTCCAGAAACACATCATATAGATGATTTTCACAGTGGAATGGACAAGAGAGGTCTGGACCATTACATCTGATAACTCTCAAAACATTCTCATCTTCGAGAATTGAAAACCCACATAAATGGAAAGTAAAACGGGGTCTGAACTACCACCCATATAGATAACTTTCAAAAGAGAGAAATCCACAAGAAGAAACAAAAGAAATCCATATTATAAATATGAAGGTTCTATCTATAAGGGGACATCATTAAATGGATAGAGATAAACATCGAACAAATCTGCGTAGTGAGCACATATATTTGACTCACGTTCCCAAAAACCCTCTTCCATGAAACCATGTCACCACAATACACGAACCAAGGGGATAGAAAACCCGCACAACAACTTCTCCTTGCGGTCTTGGATATCCATAGGTCACTCTTCAATGGTTGCATCATCATCAACATTGATCTCTCCCCAATCGATGATGTGAGAGTCATCATGAAGATAACGATGGAGTTGTGATACATGGAAAACATCATGTATCTGACTCATCTACAAGGGAAGTTCTAATCGATTTGCCACACCTACAACATGAGGTATCACCTCGAAAGGCCCAACAAACGGGGGATAAACCTTAGTCTTCTGACAAAACCTTTGCTCTCCATGATGTGGAGTCACCTTCAGAAACACATGATCCCCAAAATTAAAATCTTAAGGACTCCTTCTTTGATCAACATATGATTTCTGGCGATCATGCGCTATCTTCATCCTATCTTGAATCACCTGAACCATAACTGTTGTATTCTACACTAGTTCCAGTCTAAGAATTGCTGACTCGCCGACCCATGTCTTGCACAATATAGAATTGCATGGTCGGCCATATAAGGATTAAAATGGCATCATACTGATGGTGGAGTTAAAACTATTATTGTAAGAGAACTTCCCCAGGGGTAAGTGCCTCATCCACGAACCTCCAAAATCAAGAACACAAGTGTGTGACATGTCTTCAAGAGTCTGGATGGTTCGCTCTGTCTGACCATTCGTTTCAGGATGAAAAGTAGTGCTAAGGAATAACTGAGAACCAAAAGCATACCTGAGACCTCTCCACACCCTAGAAGTAAAGCAAGGATATCAATCAGATATTATCAAACATGGGACTCCATGAAGTATCACCACCTCCTCTATATTCTAACTTGACAAAACATCCACTGAGCTTGACTACTTAATTGCTATAAATTGTCCCGATTTTGTTAAGTGATCCACTACTACCAAAATTACATCATGTCCTCCAGAATATCGAGGTAAAACAGTATGAAAATCAATTGATATGTCCCCCCACTTCCACTAAATAATATCTAATGGGTGGAGTAGACCACCAGAAACATGGTGTATGTCCTTCACCATCTGGCAGACCAAACATTGAGACACAAACTCCGCAAGCAGATGCTTCATCCCAAGACACCAAAATTGGCACCTCAAGGATCGGTACATCATTGTCACGCCAGGATCCACCAATAAAGGTGAAATATGAAACTCTCTGAGAACAATATCGTTTATTGTCAAAGGAACAAAAATCATTCTGTGATACAACACTCAGTGTTGTTCATCCTCCGAGAAACCATTACGGGCCTCACCACAAACAACTCGGTCTCTCCACACCTCCACATCAAGATCACCCAACTGGGATTCTTCCACTTGATTCAGAAGATATGACTTCACCATAATCTGAAAAAGAGAACATATGTCCCCAACTTCTCCCATATCACGATTTAAAGGTGACAATACATCCATTACTCTCAAGGAGTCACCAGATTCACGCACAACATTCCTACAAGACATATGACTCAGGGATTTAGCTTCAACATTTTCCTTTTCATTGGTATATGATATTTCAATGTCGTATGACTATAAGAACTCAATCCACTGATGTTGTCATAAGATCAAGTCACAATGGGAGAAATCATATCTCAAACTCTTGTGATCGGTGAAAAAAAATGCACACTAATGAGGTAATGTCTGCACAACATCAGAGAAAACCCCACAGATGATAACTCAAGATCATGAATGGAATAGTTACGTTCATGGGGATGTATCTTCCGAGAATCATAAGATAAAATGATCTTTTCTTCATCAGAACATAGCCTAACCCCATATGCGAAGAATCACAGATAACATCAAACTAAAGTCTCTCAGCTGGAAGAAAATGAACTGGAGGACTTACTAACATTTCATTTAGATACTCCAAAGTTTTCTGAAACTGATCATTACATAGGAATACCTGATCCTTACTAGTCAATGCTGTCAGTCGAGTCAAAATTCATGAGAAATCGGCTACAACGCTCATGTAGTAGCATGTGAGACCATGGAATCATCCCACCTCCGACAGTGTCTTGGGGGCTTCCCGAGACACAAATTCTATTATCTTTGATGGGTCCATATCTACTCACAACTGGGACATGACATACCCCATGTAACATAATTCTATAACCCAAAACCCACACTTCGACATATTCCCAAATAGCTGATGTTGATGAAGAACTCCAAAAACAGCATATAGATACTCTTCATGCTTCTCCTCATATTTGGAGCACACAAGGATGTCGTTAATGAGAACTAACACGAACTTTTCCAAGAACACATGTAACACAACTTTCATCAATCCCTTGAACACATCTGGATCATTCATCATGCCGAACAACATTAAAACTAACTCATAATTCCCATGAAGACAACAGAAAATAGTCTTTGGGATATCCTCATCCTTCACACACATCTGATGATATCCTGAACACCAGTCAACCTTTGAGAACCAACATTCACCATTCAGTTGATCGAATAAATAATCATTCTGTGGATGAGGATATCAATTTTTATTTTCAATTTTTTTAAGCGACGATAATCGACACACCACAACATATTGTCGTCAACCTTCTTCACGAACAAAACTGGTAGACCCCATGGTGACACACTTGGCCAAACAAAACCGCTCTGTAACATACCGTCAAGCTATATATAGTGCTCTCATAACACATTAGGGGAAATCCTTCATGGAGACATTGAGATAGGTGAAGCTCTTTATTGTAGCTCGATCCCAAACTTGATCTCTCGTCGAGGTGGTAATGCTACAACCTCTTCTGGAAAGACATTAGGGTACTCTTCTACGACCCTAGGAAATGCCAACTGCTGAACCTCTGACGAACTCAACATAATCTCAGCAATCATGGATGATAAGGACTGAACATGCCTATAACCCATCCAAGGATCTTGCTCGCCAACAAGTTCCATCGGATCTCCATCCGCACCAAAGAAAATAACTTTCTTCCGGATGCAATCCACGACTTCCTGCACCGAATACAACCAATCCATGTCGAAGATGACATCATATGGTTGTATTCGAAAACATCTGAAATCTCCCCAAGAGCGGTGCTTGATTATCCAATAAAAACACATATGTTAATTAATTTTTAATGGTACTAAATGTTCATTTTTGATCTTATGGACCTGAGTTAGTGGATTTTTATTTTGAACATATAGACTAATCATTTGTGCACTTCATGCCTAATGTACACCAATTTAGGCCCAATGAGTCATATGAATCTAAGGATTGTAATTATCCATATTTTAATTTGATATTTTGTGAAATGGATTTTCAATTAAATTTAAGAATTTTTAATTCAGGGATCAATGGATTATTCATAATGGATGATGTAGATATTTTGCGATGAAAAGAAACAATTATGGAGAAGGTAGATTGGATACTAGCCCACTGATGAGAATGTGGGTCCCACAATACAGTCCTAGTGATTACCAAAATCCTTGGGATTCTACAAGAAATATATTTTAACAAATAATTATTAAGGATCCAATGATAATTATGCTTCCATGATTGTTATTTAGGCGGCCAAATTAGTATATCAAAATCAGGGCTAGAATCTGCGGCCCAGAAAAACAGCCAATCAATTAAACCATATCTCGAAAACTATAACTCCTATTGGGCTGAGATATTACAGGATATTATGAGACATCCGGAGATTAATTTAATACATCTATATCCCACCCAAATTCAACCATCTTGAAGGTGTTTCATGTGCCTCTGTTTGGTGGATGCAAGCTGGATGCCTTTTTCGGGTCAAGGGTGGAAAGTCTTCATTCTACAAACTTTTCACCACCCTAGACCTACCATACTCATGTAGGATGACTTGTACTATTGGAGGCTCGACCCAAGGGCTCAAAAATACATATTTATGGTAGTGGTATTAGAGGATTTAAGGATCTTGGGTATTTGGATTCATTGTAATGTTATGATGCCACCTTGTGTTTGTAATCGAATTTCAATTTCCATGTAAGTTTTTTTTGTACTTAATTGTTCATAATCAACATATTTCTCTTATATTCTTCCCATTTCATTCATTAAAACTTTATAATCACAAAGCATAGTGATATCTCTTTGTTGTGCTGAATTATTTCACACATAGGTGTGAATTTCATTCACACACACGGAGGAGTGCTCGTTATTTCCATGGTTTTAATTTCTTCAATATAATTCCTCTAAGCCATCGTCCACCCACCATTGAGAGTATACCATAAATGGAGGGATAAACCTTTAATGGGTTTTTCTTAGTAAGATTAAAATGCAGGATTGAATGTTATTTTTTGAACTAATTGTTGTTAATTAGATAAGTAATTTAAGACTTCCATTCTTTAGTTATTTCCACTATTCATCTTCACTGTGTTTGAGGAAGCCAAATCCTATTACTAAATGACCATATACCTTGTATACATCATGAATTTGGTTCTCTAATTTTTAGGGGATTATTAATTGATTTTAGTTGTATGAAACAAGAAAATGATGATAGTAGTGTTATTTTGACGAATGGGTTCATCAAGAATTAATTAAACCAAAGTTATCTTAAGAAGTAAAATTCATTTAATCCACCCCTATCATAATCATAAGATAAACCCATTTTAATTTAATTGAATTCACTTAGTTTTATAGTTTTCTTTAAAACCATCCAAAATCAAAACCAAGTTGGCCACTTCATAGCCAAAAATCCACCTCATAGGTTGTGTATCTTAGGTATCTTCTTAGGTCTTAGTGGATTCGACAACCCAATCCAGACTACAAGGACCATTCTACCTTCAACACTTGGGTAAATTTGAGCGTGAATAAAATTTTGGCACCATTATAGGGGACCCGAGTATGTCATCTTAACAACCATTCGATTATCCCCAATTTCTTCTTTTCTTATACAAATTCTCTATTCATGTCGCTTTCTCATTTTTTTTCTTTTGGCGAATGTCCTCCTACACCTGCGATCAAATAAACTGTCTAGTTAGGGTGGATAGTACTGGGGTTGGGAAGACATGTACACCAAGGGAGCTCTTTCCATTAGATCCTAATCTTCTTTACACCCCTTAATAAAAAATTGATCCCATTTCAATGGAAGGTCTTCAATGAAACCAACTCATAAACACGGGTGGGAACCAAAATGGAGACCCAAATGAGGCAGCCCCAAACATGGGGAATGAAATTGATCAGACCCTGAATGACTACCTCACACCTTCCTGGAAAAATTCCCTCTCATGCATTAGACACAATTACCTAGGAGATTCCAACTACATCTTCAAACCCCATGTCCTAAACCACCTTCCCAAATTCCATGGAATGGAGTTTGAGATGCCCTACCTTCACATTAAGGAGTTCAATGACATTGTATAAACCATGTGTCCCCCACATCAAATAGAATTAGCTAAGAAAAGGCTATCACTACTCCAAAAACAGGAATTACCAGTGCTAAAAATGGTCTTTAACAATGATAAAAAAGTGCTGCAAATCTCGGCGCTGATAAAGGGGGTACCCCTTTATCAGCGCTAAACAAGCGCTTCTTTAGCGCTGATAAAGGTGTAGTTTATCAGCACATTTTTAGCGCTGATAAAAGAACGAATTATCAGCGCTAAAAGACCACTGATAAACTTATCTTTTATCAGCGCTTCTTTAGTGCTGATAAAGGTACAGTTTATCAGCGCTCTTTTAGAGGTGATAAAATCACGATTTATCAGTGCTAAAAGAGTGTTGATAAATTCCCTCTCTACTACTATGATAAATCTACAACAGCACATCCAAACACCTACAAAATAACAGCTTCTCAATAAGCCAATTAAAGCAAGTATACCCATACAAAATTAACTCATAAATCATAAGAAAATTAGACCAAGTAAACCCATAAAACAATTACACTCGTACACCATTAACACATAATTTATATGTTAATCAAGTACTTAATGAAATCAATTCAGAATTCAGGGGGTTTGGGGGTTGTTGAAGGGTTTGGGGTGGCTGTTCAAGGGTTTGCGGTGGCTGTCCAATGGGGGGTAGGGGGTGTCTGGGGGGCTTTCCAGTTCAATCCTAAGGCTCCATATGGGTGTGTTTTATCAATACATAAATCTTTGGACTTTTCTTTATCTACTATGCATCATGTTCTCAACCTCAAAGATGTTATAAGGTTTGCACACACACTTAGGCGCACATACTTAGGGGGGATGAATATCATTAATAAACCCCCAATATTAAACCTACAATAGGATATTGTAAGTGCATGATAAGGAAATATACACAACCTAGTTGAGAAAGAACTGGAATAAAACTAATAAAAAAATCATCATTGATCCTCAAATCCATGACCATGATTAAACCCAAATTAATTTTCCAAGTGTTAAACTTTTACCAAGAATTTCACAAGGATCGTGCCGAAATTATAAAAATATAGTTTGACTATGTCTTACCCCATATACATCAAGACACATTGATTCTCAAGTATTAAATCATGATCAACCATACCTTCGTCATCCAATGTTAGGGTTTCTCTAAGTACATCATAGGAACCACACAAAACATATAATATACCATGGTCTCCCTACTATATACTTAACTATAATTAACCTCCAATATGTGAGTTTTATTTATACTCAATCATGTAAATCCAATTATAGGAGTTTTCTCATCGAGGGAATACCCTGAACTGTATCTCAGACCACCCATATGTGTTCTTCCAATTCTGAGGCATAAGACCTACAAGGATCTCATCCCTAAACTATGGGAGTACCCTTATTTAGGGAATATTACTAAGAAGAATATATTCTTTACCATATGGGAGAATTATCAACCAGATAATAATCCCTAGAAGCATATCAACCCTCCAATATGGGTTTATTCTCATTTAGGGAATAATCTATATAATCATCTCAGTCCTCCCCTATGGGATTATTTTCATTTAGTGAATATTCCCAATAAGAATCTCATCCCACTCCTATGGTTGTATTCTCATTTGGGGAATAATAAATATATACATCTCATCCCTCCCCTATGAGAGTGTTCTCATTTAAGGAATAAGACCCATAAGCATATCCACCCTCCCAAGTAGGAGTATTTTCATCCAAATATAAGCCCATAAGTATCGTAGACCAAAACACATGATCACCCTACTATACCAGGCCAACCATGACTTGATATATATGAGGCCCCTGATAGATCACACACCATGACCCCCCATTTAAAATATCAATGCAATCTAAATGCGTTTGGTCGGATTTCCGTAGGTCAGTTGTTGTTTTCACTTAAAATCTTATCCATTTTAAACAAAATAGAAACCCTTTGAGTGCTAGCAGCCACACTGTGCCTCGGATTGAGTCGGGGTTGACTCGTACACGTCACCAAGGACCCTTGGATAGTTATTATAAATGATCAATGCAATCCGAATGCGTTTGGATGGATTTCCATATGTCAGTTGTTGTTTTCACTTTAAATCTTGTCCATTTTAAACAAAATAGAGACCCTTTGAATTCTAGCGGCCACACCGTGCCTCAGATTGAGGTGGGGGTGACGCGTACACATCACCAAGGACCTTGGGATCGTTATTATGAAAAATCAATGCAATACGAATGCGTTTGTTTGGATTTCTGTAGGTCAGTTTTTGTTTTCTCTTAAAATCTTGTCCACTTTAATCAAAATAGAGACCCTTTGAGTGCTAGCGGCCACACCATGCCCCGGTTTGAGGAAAGGATGACTCTTACAAGTCACCAAGGACCCTTGGATCGTTATTAAAAATTATCAGTGCAATATGAATGCGTTTGATCTGATTTTCGTAGGTTAGTTGTTGTTTTCACTTAAAATCTTGTCCCCCTTAAACAAAATAGAGACCCTTTGATTGCTAGCAGCCACACCATGCCTCTGATTAAGGCAGGGTTGACTCTTACATGTCTCCAAGAAATCTTGGATCTTTATTATAATATATCAATGCAATCGGAATGCGTTTGGTTTGATTTCCGTAGGTCAGTTGTTGTTTTCCCTTAAAATCTTGTCCACTTTAAACAAAATAGAGACCATTTGAGTGCTTGCGGCCATACCGTGCCTCGGATTAAGGAGGGGTTGACACTTACATGTCACCAAAGACCCTTGGATTGTTCTTATAAAATATGGATGCAATCAGAATGCGTTTGGTCAGATTTCCGTTGGTCAGTTGTTGTTTTCACTTAAAATCCTGTCCATTTTAAACAAAATAAAGACCCTTTGAGTAATAGCGGCCACAACGTGCCTCAGATTAAGGCAGGGTTGACTCTTACACGTTACCAAGGACCCATGAATCGTTCTTATAAAAGATAAATGCAATCTGAATGTGTTTGGTTGGATTTTCGTAGGTCAGTTGTTGTTTTCACTTAAAATCTTGTCCATTTTAAACAAAATAGAGACCCTTTGAGTGCTAGCACCCACACCTTGCCTCGGATTGAGGCGGGGTTGACTTTTAGAAGTCACCAAGGACCCTTGGATCGTTCTTATAAAATATCAATGCAATACGAATGCGTTTGTTCCGATTTCCATAGGTTAGCTGTTGTTTTCACTTAAAATCGTGTCCACTTTAAACAAAATAGAGACCCTTTGAGTGCTTGTGGCCACAAAGTGCCTCGGATTGATGCGGGGTTGACTTGTACAGGTCACCAAAGATACTTGGATCGTTCTTACAAAATAACAGTGCAATCCGAATGCGTTTGGTTAGATTTCTGTAGGTCAGTTGTTGTTTTCACTTAAAATCCTATCCATTTTATTCAAAATAGAGACCCTTTGAGTGATAGCGGCCACACCGTGCCTCTGATTGAGGAGGGGTTGACTCCTAAACGTCACCAAGGATAGATGGATCGTTCATATAAAATATCAATGCAATCGGAATGCGTTTGGTCAGATTTCCATAGGTCAGTTGTAGTTTTCACTTAAAAACATTTCCGTTTTAAACAAAATAGAGACCCTTTGAGTGATAGCGGCCACACCGTGCCTCAGATTGAGACGGGGTTTACTCATATACGTTACCAAGGACCCTTGGATCGTTATTATAAAAGATCAATGCAATACGAATGCGTTTGGTCAGATTTTCGTATGTCAGTTGTTTTTTTTCACTTAAAATCTTGTCCATTTTAAACAAAATAGAGACCCTTTGAGTGCTAGTGGCCACACCGTACATCGAATTGTGGAGGGGATGACTCGTAAACATCACCAAGGACCCTTGGATCATTCTTTTAAAATATCAAAGCAATCTGAATGTGTTTGGTCAGATTTTCGTAGGTCAGTTGATGTTTTCACTTAAAATCTTGTACAGTTTAAACAAAATAGAGACTCTTTGAGTGCTAGCGGCCACACCATGCCTCAAATTGAGACGAGGTTGACTAGTACACATTACCGAGGACCCTTGGATAATTCTTATCGAATTTCAATGAAATTAGAATGCATTTGGTCGGATTTTCGTAGGTCAGTTGTTGTTTTCACTTAAAATCTTGTCCATTTTAAACAAAATAGAGACCCTTTGAGTGCTAGCGGCCACACCGTGCCTCGGATTTAGGCGGGGATGACTCATACATGTCACCAAGGACCCATGGATCGTTCTTATAATAGATAAATTCAATTCGAATGTGATCTACTAATTATTAATTATGAAAAACATAAAGGTACAATTAAATACTTACATTACCCTAAACACCCATAACACAACCCAACCACAACCTTCATCTCAATGTGCCCAAACGATCTAAACACCAAGATGGATTTTACCCAAGACTATAATATTAAAAACGCCAATAATTTCATCAACCGACCACTTAATCTCTATGGTGCTCCCCATTATACGCTTTAGCTCACAAACACCACCATCTGATGTTTCACACCTCCATCATTGGGAAAGAACCACTAGAACCCCAACTAAAACTCCACAACATACCCAACATGTTTTCTAAATTTCCATTCTTATACATCTATGAGAACATCAACCAATGTTATCATCCATCCTTTACATCAAAACCACTTTGAATGGATGTGAATCCATCATCCATACATGAATCAAGAACAGGTCAACTATTCCTCAAAGATTGAACCCATTTTCAAAACATAATTAACATTTCCAAACATCAAATAGATGTGGCTTACAACTCACCCAATTTGTTCCTTTTTCCTGGAGGAATTTTAAACATGCACCACATAGGTTGTAAAAGCAGTAGAGTATAGATCTCTTTGATCATACAAAGCCATGAACCCAAGTTTATCCTTGGGGAAACTGATGAGTGATATTTGTGAATTCCTTTTGGAACTAGGAACAGACTCACTTGATGAAACACTGGAAATATCTTTAAATGTAGCTTCACTTTCCAAATCATTAGAACAATTTCCTGTATTGGATGCTCATAATGTTTGATTTATCATTCCATCTTGTTCATCAAATGGATGGTTCAACTTCCAATCTATCATGGAGGCTGGCGCACCACCTTTACACGAAAATAATGATCAGAGGTAGCATGATTAGAAAAAAAATCCTGAGGCACTGGACATGAAAGATAATGCAGTGCAATATTTTCTCAGCAACCTCAATTTACCCAACATGATATAAGGCTATTTCATGATGTCCAAGACATAGCGAGAGGATAAGAGAAGGTGAACTTCTCGTAGATGAACAACAACAATAGTGAATATCCACCACCCTTTCACTATAAACATCAAATTCATATCTTTAAGAACATCTATGTGAATTTATATATTACTTCCATCGAGTATGATGCATGTTGGTCAACTTGTTTTAGAAATTTTTTATCTTCATCCGTGCCTTGTACTTACACCCATGAATTTGAAGGTGAGTATGCATACACGATAGTTGACCATCGTAGAGAAGAGTTTTGTGAAGAGTATAAGAGACATGAAGCAATGAAGATCATTAGAGTGTTGGAGAACATGTGGTTGCTACAAACAATGTGGCAATCGGCTTGTGCAATGCGACCTATGTTACAACTTGCAGGTATTGTACTTAATTTTTTCTGAGGGTTTCAGTGTAAATGCATTTTGGAATGATCATTGCTATACATTGTCTTTTAGGTTTTTTTGACAACCGAGGGGAAATGGTGGGGTCTGCAGACATAGGAGGATATGTCGAAGGGTGACCTTATGTGAAATTACATCCTATATTTTTGCAACATTTCCATAGTATCTAACATCTAACCAAATGGCCTCTTTGCCCTTCAAGCTCCCCGAACCCCGATCACCATCGGGGATTGGGGAGCTTGAAGGGAAAATTGGTCATATCTCCAACTTATTGACACACAAAATCACCCTTCGACATATCCTCCAATGTCTACAGACCCCACCCTTTCCCCTCAGTTATCAAAAAAACCTAAAAGTCAATGAATATAAATGATCATTCCAAAATGCATTTACACTGAAACCCTCCAGAAAAAATAAAGTACAATACTTGCAAGTTGTAACTTAGGATGTGTTTCACAAGATGATTTCCACATTATTTGTAGAAACCACATTTTCTCCAACACTATAATGATCGTCATTGCTTCATGTCTCTTATACTCTTCTAGAAAATCTTCTCTAAGAAGGTCAACTATCGTGTACGCATACTCACCTTCAAATTCATGGGTGCAAGTACAAGGCACAGATGAGGGTAAATAATTTCTAAAACAATTGGACCAACATGAATCATCCTCGATGGAATTAAGATAGAAATTCACATCGACGTTCTTAATGATATGATTTTGATGTATATAGTGAAAGGGTGGTGAATGTTCATTGTTGATTTTTTTTGTCTCTGAGACTTTCACCTTCTCTTCTCCTCTCGCTATGCCTTGGACATCATGTAATAGCCTTATATCATGTGGGGTAAATTGAGGTTGTTGAGAAACTATGGCACCGCATGATATTTCATGTCCAGTGCCCTCAGGATTGTTTTTCTAATCAAGCTGCCTCTGATAATTAGTTGCGTGTAAAGGTGGTGCGGAAGCCTCCATGATAGATTGGAAGTTCACCAATCTATTTGCTGAACATGATGGGATGCTAATCAAGCTTCCTCTGATCATTAGTTTATGTAGGTCAGTTGTTGTTTTCACTTAAAATCTTGTCCATTTTAAACAAAATAGAGACCCTTTGAGTGCTACCGGCCACACCGTGCCTCGGATTGCGGTGGGGTTGACTCGTACACGTTACCAAGGACCCTTGGATCGTTCTTATAAAAGATCAATGCAATATGAATGCATTTGGTCGGATTTCTGTAGGTCATTTGTTGTTTTCACTTAAAATCTTTTCCATTTTAAACAAAATAGAGACCCTTTGAGTGGTTCAACATTCATGCATGTTGATGGTGCATATCATCTGGTAAAATGGGAAATTGAATAATTGGAGAAAGGCTATTTTATTTAATAACAATTACAATCTTCCTATAAACATTTACATTTAACAATGTTTCATCATTTGATCCCCTTAACCCCTCTCAAAAATTACAACAAATTGTACATGTCCCCAAGTCAGATTTTCATTGTATTTGTGTACAATCTTCCATCAGGTATGCGTCCCACTCGTTTCTGAACACATCTATATCATCTTGTGAGTCTGAGGCTTTTCGGAAATCATAGTAGTACTGCAAAATAAAAAAATAAAGAATTAATAAATAACTTAAACGATCTAGTAGTTGTTTTCAAAAATAAATCTTTAGGGATGCTAGTTTGCTGATGGAAAAGGATCTCTTTCATAAATTTACAAACATAATAACCACAATCATTATCATTTGTTTTTTTTGGACACTGCAAAAATATTGATCATTAGGAGAATATATATCTTGTGTTGAGATGTGTTTGGATAGTGAAATTTTATTATATATACCCTGATATTTTTCCAAACATAGTAATTGCTCGCCTCCATATGCTTAGCCCCTGGCCGCATTCCTTTTTTTAGATAATAATGATACATCGTCCTATCAGTAAAAGATAATATAAATTATATTACTTGTTGTTTAGACCTAAAACGTAAGATGTGGTGTCTTAAAGATTCAAAAACTCCATCATGTGTGGTCGATTTGATGGATATCCTTTCTTTGAATCCAGAAAATAAATCTTCAGAGTATCCAATTTGACCGCAATTATCAAGAAATGTTTCCTAAAAACACAAAAAGGAATAAGTAATAAATAAAGGGAAAATATAATTGATATGCTTTAATCGTAGAGTATTACCCCTGCATGGTTGGTATTATGAAAAGTCTGTCATCAGTAATCTTGCAGTCAAATGTTTTCAGCAAGCCGTTCACTATTTCATTCCTTTTTGATGGGTCTATTTTTTTAGGTGTGTTGATGTGATATGAGGACTAACCAGTCCAAATCATGGCTGATGGGAAAATTCCTTCAATTTATTTTCATAAATGCGTCTTTCAACAATATAAAATGCATTTAGTCATAATTTACACACTAGATCAGCTTTTGGAAAATCAATTCATGGAAACAAACATCATATATACATTTACAACTGTGATGCCTACCCAGCCATTTTCAAGGATTTCATTTACATTTTCAACAGTAATGAAATCTTGAATTTCCTCTCCGTATATATTCTCTTCAAAAACCACTATATGAATATTACCATTTTTAGATTTGTATCCACATGAGTCTTCAATTCTAGTAAATCTGGAAAGAGAACAGGTGGTGTTATTGTGCTTTCAGTAGCTCCTTGGGATTGGTTGGTCAATCCTTTAGATGGTTTTGAGCCGACGTTTGTCACCCCCTTCCCTTTCTCTTTGTATAACAACAATCATTGGTTCAGACCCTTTTTTCATTAATTGTTAAGGGTTTTTCTTGAAATTTAAAGTAAATAAATACCTCTTTGTCCGCATGTACACTTACAAGTTGTGACGACCATTTAATAAATGTCCCAATAGCCTTTTTGACCGTATGAATATCATCATCATCAAGTGGAATAGGTAGCCCTGCCTTTGGATCATGAGCTATAGTAATCGTCACTTTCTGATGATCTTTAGGAAGTGGTCTATTATGTAGTGTGGCATTTGGGATATTGAACACTGTATCCCTCACTACAAGGTGATAGGTGGGTGTTTACAGATATAAATCACAATCATTATAACCCTGTAGAAGATGAGTACAGAAAAATTATCAGTGTTTGTCTGATTCATATTTCATGGGAACAATTATTAGAATATTGATTACCATGACTGAGACAGTTCTTTGAGGCGAATGGCTCTCCTCAAAGCTGGTGGGGAATGGGGAAGGATGTTCATGTGACGGTTGTTCTTGAGTTGTGGATTCCCTTTGCTTCCCACCCATAAAAGTTGCTAGCAACTCTCCCTGCCATTGCAATTGTTCTTCAAGGGTTGCTATTTTTTCGCTCATCTGTTCCAATTTTTCATCTGTATCATCCATTTTTTCTTCTTCTCAAAATATACTCAGGGTGTCACCCCAAACCATGCACCCTCTAACACGACCGTATTTTTCTGGCTGTTTTCAAAGCCATAGATAATAGGTCTGTATCAGCTACAGAAGTACCTAATTCCTGTGACTGTCGGATATAGGAATATTACTAATTATTTTTATGTAATGGAAATTTTAAAGAAATTATTTTATAGTCGTGTCATACTTACACATATTTTCCCACACTTTTTTTGTGTGTTCTAATCTACTAACTTACCTTCTTTGATCACACGTGCCTCCTTCCATAGTACATGACGTGGGATGGAAGTGCATTTGGTTTTATACTCATAAATCTACATATAAACATAGAAAAATATAATTATGATGTTGTTTATTGGAACATAAAAATATTATTTTAAATTTAAAATACGTACCATTTTCATTTCTAATGAAGCGTACCCCATCCTTGCTTTACGATATGTGTATGTTGGTTTTGAAGCATGTTCCTTATTTTCAGTTCAGCAGTTTCTGATTTCATAAATGAAATATTGAACATCAAAGTGATGAATAAAGGTATCCTCAAACAACGTATTATCACTCACAATGCACCTGAAACTTCTCATCCCCATGACTTTCAATACATACATCACATGTTTCTTGGGATATCAGGTGGTCGTAGACAATGGGTGGGTGCGGGTTTATTTTACCTTTAGAATCTTTGAGGTGACATCTTGTTAAAATAGTTCTAAAACCCCGATGAATCTAGCCTTAGTACATAATCCTTGTGTGAATCACCGACTATAAATGTACTATGCAAGAGATTGAGAAGTGTAAGACATTGTTTCATTATTTTATTTTCTAGTAAATTAAAGAAATAAATTCATAATTTTACGATAATTTCATCCTAGATCACAGCCTTCAGCCCAGACACTACATGGTGCCATGAATCCATGTCAATCGGCACGAGTTTCCGAGTGAGAACTCTAATATAGCTGCTTAACATAGCCTTGTTGGGATTCACATGTTGGCCTCGTTCATTCCATCCGACTTTAAATTTGCTGCCTTTGATTTTCACCTTAAGAATTTTGGCTAACACCGTCAAACTACGACGCACCTGTGATTTCTGCGTTGCTGGTCCGTCATTCCCGACCTTTTCATCGATATCAACATCATCTATATGTTCATTTAGAATGGTATCAATGAAATGTGTTGATGGTTGTTGGACCTCAACACTAAGAACAACAGGAGCCGCAGTAGGAGGAGAAGTAGGAGGAGCAGCAGGACGAGCATCAACAACAGCAGCCGCAGCAGGAGGAGCATTAGGAGCAATCAGAGCAACACCAGGAGCAACAACAGCAACAACATGAGCTGTAGGAGTAACAGGAGCAACAACAACAGCAATATGAGCTGCAGGAGCAGCAGCAGCCGCAACGGCAGCTGCTTGAGAGACTTGTGCAACCTCAATGTTAGAAGCATCAGAATGTGCAGAAGTCATTATCTACAAAAGTGGTTAAACAGTTAATTCAGATTACATAAATTCATTAATGATAAGATAATAACATGAGAAAACAAGATCTATATTACAAAACAAAATATAACATTTTTACTGAACTCTATTTCTTTTTTTCAAAGGTTGAAGTGATTTGACACCTCTATCGACTATCCAAATCCCTTCATTGTGGTCTCCTCTAACATACAAAACATCATCTGCATTGGGACTGCTCCGAAATGATTGCGACATACCACTAAAAGAATCGTCCTCAACTGAATTTTCATCGGAACCTTCAGTAGTTTTGGATGATAACATAACAATTGACCACTTTCGGTTTGTGGGGTCTGGAACATAAAAAACTTTTACCTCTTGTGATTCCATTATAAACTGTTCGTCTTTGTACCCTACTTTACTAAAATCAACTTTCACAAATCCCCATTCATCTATTTTAACACCATTGTTGTTATCAACCTATTTGCATTGAAAAATCGGCAATTGGAATGTCGTATAATCCAACTCCCATATTAGTTTGATAATGCCAAAGTATGACATATTTTAATAAATTGGATTTCTGTCCTTACTACCATAAACATGCATCGCTTCAGCCACTAGTGTAACTCCACTATTTTTAATGGTACTATCTTCATCATGTTCATCTCTATAGAATGCATAACCATTAATTACATAACCACTGTAAGATAATACATACACACTTGGTCCAGCGGCTAGCCATCGAAGACGTTCTGAAATTGAATTCGGATTTTCATCCAATAACTTAATAATATGGTCCTGAAACCATCATATAAACTAGTGATTATGTGTATCTGATAACCATTTTTCAGCCCTCGAGGGATTAAACTACCTAAGAATTTCTTTGTGAGTTTTAATATATAGATAAACCTACCAACTGTTATGCAAAACATAAAGATGAGCCTGCTCCCGATCTGTAATATTGATTGTCACAACTTCTCTTCCAGAAATTCCCTCACCCTCAATACGTCCAGTGTGACGAGATTTCGGGAGACCAATGCTTTCCACATCAGATAGGTATTCTGTACAAAATTCAATGGCTTCCTCAACAATATATCGATCCACTATACATCCCTCTGGTCGACTTCTATTTTTGACATACCCTTTCAAAATCATCATATATCGTTCAACATGATACATCTATCTATAGTGCACAGGACCAAAAAGTTGAATCCCTCTCACCAAGTGAATCATCAAATGAACCATCAATTCAATGAATGTTGGCAAGAATAACATTTCTAATTCACATATTATGATGACAATTTCTTTTCCATAGTTGGAAATTTCCCCGGGTCTAAAACTTCTCTATATAGAGCTTTGAAAAAGAAACAAAGTTTGGTTAACGTATGATGAACATTCTTGTGAAAAATGCAACGTAAAGATATAGGAATTAGATCTGGCATCAAAACATGGAAATCATGTGATTTCAAACTTTTTTACTTCAAATCATTCATTGACACAACATTCTTGATATTTGTTGAGTACCCATCTGGAATCATTACATCATTGAAGATGTTGCAAAACTGATATCTCTCCGCCCAAGAAAGAGTATAAGCAGTTGGAGGAAGAAACATTCGATTTTCACCCTTCATGGGAGCCAACTCTTCTCGTATTCCCATGTCAACCATGTCCAACCTTTCCATAATTCCATGTTTTTTTTCCAGGGGCATGTAGAAACATTCCGATAACACTATCAGATACATTTTTTTCCACATGCACCACATCCAGAAAATGTATGACATAGAAAATATTCCATTATAGTAATTCAAAAAAAAACTGATCTCCTTTTCCAGTCGATTTTCGTAAGGTTTTTCGAAAATGGTTTACCAAAAATAGTGTTCAGATCTTTTACTTTCTCAAACAGCTGATCACCTGTTAGTGGAGACGGTGTTGCGTGTTTTTCTGAACTTCCATTGAATGATGTCATCTAAGATTGATACTTATGCTGATGAGGTAGAAATATACGATGTCCTAGAAACACAGATTTCATTGAATGTTTCAACCTAATTGATTCTGTATCTTCTTCGCACATGGGACAACCTTGAGTTCCTTTAAAGCTATAGCCTGAAAATTTTCCATAAGAAGGGAAATCATTTATTTTCCTATACAACATTGATCTCAATGCGAAGTATTCACTTTTATAAGCATCTTACAACATTACACCTGAGTCCCACAATAATTTCAAATACTCGATCAAAGGAGCCAGATAAACATCAATATCGTTACTTGGTTGTTTTGATCCTAATATTAGCATAGATAACATGATGAATTTCCACTTCATGCATAACCAGGGTGTCAAGTTATAATTTACCAACATAACATGCCATGTACTATGAGTGCTGGTTTTAAAACCAGAAGGATTCACTCCATATGTAGATAACGCAAGACGACGATTTCTCAGCTCTTTTCCAAATTCAGGATACTCATGATCAATTTTCTTCCGTTGAGGAGAGTCGGCCGGATGACGTAATAACCCATCTTTATTTCTTTTATCTGCATGCCACGACAATTTTCTTGTAGTTTCTTCACTTCCATATAGACTCCTAATCCTTGGAATGATTGGAAAGTACTATACAACTTTCGTAGGATTGGATTTATCATTCTTGTATCGAGAAGAACCATAATTTGGGTATTCTGTAAGTGATTTTTTCTCTTTGCGAAACAATATACAGTCTTTTGGGAAGGCATGTATTCTTTTAGAAATCATTCCCATTGAGCATAGCATTCGTCTAGCTTTATATGTCTAGCTTTGGAGATCATCATCTTTTGGGAGCATGTCATTCAAGAGAGAAAGTAGTTCCATAAAACTGACATCACTCAATCCATTTCCAGCTTCCAATTTATACAACTTCAGTACAACTGAAAATGTTGTATACCTAGTGCAAGCAGCATACAATGGCATCTTTGCACAACTCATTAACTTCTAAAACAATTTTGCGCAGTCACGGAGTTCATCTTGAATTGTCTTTGTCATTTCCTCAATACGATCTTCATCATCATTGACATCTGTAATCACATCCTCCATATGGTATTCTTCATTATCCATATTTGTATTCATATCTGATGATCCATAACATGCAGTTTTATCCCAGCCAGTAGCTACATTCTCTTTTTCTCCATATTTATTCCATCATTTATAACTCCAATCTATTCTATGACATATCAACTATTCTTCCAACTCCTCTGGAGTAAGTAGTCTAGAATAACAACAACGTAAACACGGACAAAGGATTTGATAAGGATCCTTTGTGTGATCCTTTGCAAACATGATGAACTCTTTCTCTCTGTTCTCATACTCTATTGTTAAACGATTAGTATCCATCCAATCTTCATTCATCTCCATCCTATTAGAATCTCAAATATTAGTATTTATGTTTCAAGTACACCAAACAAGAATTCCAAATATAGTAGAAGAGAACCACTTCCTTATAAAAATGGAGATTAATAGAGGCTAACCGTTAGTATTTATTCATCATGCCTAAATACTCACTGCTGGTTGAAGTGAAACCGTTACTGGTGATCATGCCAAGAAGAAATGGAAACCAAAATGGGGGAGTGAATCAAAAAATCCCAAACAAGATGGAAAAACATGGTATTTGAGAATAGGTTAGAGTCTTTCATGTTGGCTAGAAGTAAACCTAATTTATTTCAATGAAAAAGGGTAATTCACAATAATATACCATCCATTCCATATATTATTTCCATTAATAGGGTTATTTGTGCTTCAAAATGATCAAAACATGTCTTACCAACATCAAATGGATAATATATGAATTCATGAAACACATGAATCCCAAATGGAAGATATAGTATAGAAACACCCAATTGGAATCTGAATGTGTCTGCTCAAATGAAGAACATCATACTTCTCCATCTACATCGATGCTTTCTCATATACAATAAAACCACTAGCTAGATAGTGGCCCTCACCAAGAACATCAAAAATCTCCAAATAAGAGACTAAAACCACTAACCATGAAGAAAATCATAAGATGGAAATATACTAAGAACACATCCATTCACCCAAATAAGTGACTACAACCACTAACCATGAAGAACCTCTAAGAGCATAATTTGAAACCTAAGGAAAGGTACACCCAAAACATACCAATGAATTCAAATGAAATAATTTCTATAACAAACAATTGAAATCCTCAAATGTTCCTAACATCAAACCACATTATATATCCTAATAAATTTTATTGATAACACTATTTCATGGCCTATACCCATTTAGACCCCTCTATTGGTTTATAGATTATAGTCTAGTGACCCCCTAAAACCATCCTCCAACAAGTCATGGGTTAGTGAATGTACTGAGGGTATTTATCACAACCATGTGCAATGTACTTCTAATAATAAATAATTGATATAGTTTAACATCAATTTGTATAGATGATTTTTCGAATGATACAAAGAAAAAGTTGGTATGGTAAATATGTGTGATAAGACATTTTTTGGTCTAACTAAAAGAGGATATAGCCTAATGAGTGTATTTTGGATTCACAAAAAATATGACTCTATGTGGTATATGGTTTTTTCAACTAGTAGGAGTATGGACCACTAAGTGAATATGGTCCTCTATGTGTGGGAATGTTTTCATTTAGAGTATGTCCTAATATATATGGCTCCCATAGAATAAGGCCCATTTTAATTGGATATTTGGGCTAATTACACAAGGTGGATCGCATTTTTCATGTGAGTAATCTACACCTATTTGGTTCATAAAATATATTCATATCCCCAAAGGATTTCTATATTCATCAACTAATGAATCGTGTTATTATCACACCAGGTAAGAACATAAGATCATCTACTAAGGGAAGTGTTTAGAGATTGTATGCTCGTCACATAGGGGATTCTTTGGCACATCGCCTCAGGAATCTAATGCTCCTCATGTGAGGTATAATCTTAAGATCATTACCTAGGAGATGAATAAGAGATCTTATGATCATCACATAGGGGATTCTTAGGCATATCCCCTAATGAATATATTTATAATCTCATGAGGTATAATCAAGGGAACATTATTTGGGAGATAAAGAAGATATCATATTCCCATAAAATAGGGACTTCATATTCTCGTCACCTAAGGGAACCTAGGATTATCACCTAGAGTTGGATGTTTCCGGAATTTAGAGTGGTCATAGGTTTATATCTCGGTAAAGGAACTCACATATATGAATTTTAGAAGAGGGAACCACCTTATACACTCATCGCGTTGGGGGTGAGCATAGTTTTATAGCCACCATTTCATTTTTATCCATGAAGTTATTTAATTCCAACCAAACCCTTTTCAATTTCATCATTAACAACTATATTCTATGTCACTGGGAATCTAAAAGGAAGACATATATCAACTAATGATGTCATCTCCCACAATAACCCACTCATTACATCTTTCTAACAATGGAAAGGTTGATGCTTCCCCACTACAAGATTTACCACCTCAACCATCTCACATTTTCCCCCAATGGAATCTATCACAACTGAACTAATAAAAAACATCTCAAACAACCCCACCAAAAAACAATGATGATTTTCAACAATAAAAGTAAAAAAGAACCATGTTATTGAGAAATATAATGAAAATTAGAAAACACTTTTGAATAATCCCCTTTACATCATTTTCCATCTTGTATGGTCCATTTTCTCCAATCGGTCAATCCATAATACTCACCCATAGAATAAAAAGGCATGTTAAAAAATGATATACAAATGGGAGAGGATAACCATATTGAAAAATGATTTGGAAAACATGCCTTACAGGAGGTCCTGCAAACCGAAGCTTGAAAGCGTTGCAAGCGGTGGAGGTCCGGTAAACTCAAGCTTGAGGGCGGTGGAGGTCCAACAATGCGAACTCAGTGGGTGGCGGAGGTCCGGCAACGAGTACCGAGGGCAGAGGAGGTCCGACAATGTTATATCAGTGGGTGGTAGAGGGGAGTCAAAGAATTCCAGTACCACGAGAGCTTTAGGTCATGATAAAATGAGGGCACTGTGCAACCGACTTTATTAAAAAATGCACTAAGGTGTTATCAGTGATAAAAAAGCTATGAAAATACTACCTTTATCAGCGCTATAAAAGTGCTGATAAATCCTTACTGTATCAGCGCTGAAATTTCAGTACCGATACCGGGAGTCTTTATCAGTGCTTTTCTAGCCCTGATAAAGGTTCCTTTTAGCAGCGCTATTTTAGCACTAATAACAGTTACCGTGTATCAGCACTAAAATTTTAGCATTGACAAAGGAGTTCTTTATCAGGGCTTTTGTAGCGCTGATACATGGATTCTTTATCAGCGCTTTCCTAGAGATGATAAAGAGGCCATCTATCAGGGCTAGAAAAGCGCTGATAATGAACTCCTTTATCATGGATAAAATTATCGGGCTCATACAGGGTAACCTTTATCAGCGGTTTTTCTTAGCGCTGATATAAGGGGGCGCTTCCCTTCCCCATTTTTGTAGTAGTTTATTTCCATTTTCATAAATGGATTGAGCTAAAAATTGGATAATAATTTTGAGACCATCATCCATAAACTCATGGTACCAACTACAAAGAGAATTCTACAAAAAAAAAATACTTTCCCCACCACAAAAAAAATGCACTTAAAAATTGTATCCAAAACATTTTTGAAAAAGAGGTAGAGTCATTCTACGAAATATGGGAGAGGTTCAAAGACACTATAAACATGGTTCCACACCATGGTCTTTCTATTCCTGAACAAGTGATAATTTTCTATGAAAGATTTGGTCCAGGGATGAAACAATTCATTGGCATGATGTCTAATGGAGCCTTTAAAAACAAAGCGCCAAATGATGCTTACGAGTATCTAGAAAGCCATTCTAAACAAAAACAAACATGGAGAACTGCACCTTATTTTGGGAAGACAAAATGAACTACTGGAATTCATACACTTGGATAAGTGGAAATCATTAGGGCTAAACTCGCAGCACTATCTAGGAAGGTTGAAGATATTGACCTTAGGAAAGTCCACAAAATCCAAACTATTGACCCTATTTGCACAATTTATGACAAACATGACCATAATACAGACAACTTCCCAACCATTCCATCCATCAACAATGTTATTTTAGGAGGACCCCCAGCGGAAGTAAATTATTTGATCTTTCAAAAACCTCAATACCAAATCAACTTCAACCCATGGTATAATGACCACCCAGGCTTTCGCTGGAATGATAACCAACAAACTAGCCAACCACAGGGAAAAAAATACTTACCCCCATCAGAACTACCAAACCCATAACTAGTTCCAAACCCAACCTATCCAACACCAACAAGCACCAGTCCATTTTCAACAAACCATCCCACCTCCAAAATATCCCCCCGGGATAAACCAATCATCTCATGCACCAACCCAATCTGTTCCACAAAGCCTATTAGAACAACTGTGCAAACAAATGGAAAGGATGAACTCAGAAGTCTCTTCCCTTAAACTAGAACATCAAAAAATCAAAATTGGAAAGGAAACCATGCCTACTCAGGCATTTCCATACTCACCATCAAGGGGAGAGTCAAGTTGTACTCAAACAACACATGAAAAACTAAAGGTTGGGACTGTTTTAAGAAGTGGGAAATCAAATGAGAGACTAGAACAACTAATTCAGAACCCATCTGAAGATTCAATCATAGATGAAAATTGAAATGAACCACAAGATAAAACTGAGGAAACTTATAACATTATCATAGAACCAAATCTTCAACAAAAAACCCCACAACATGCACCATTCATCAACGCATGAGGGGGAAACCAAGCATGAATTAAGTGAAACATTAAGAGAAATCATCTCAAAAGTCATGTTGAACATTCCCCTTCTCAACGAAATCCAATCCATAACTGCCCACTCAAAGTACCTTAAGGACTTGTGAACTTTTAAAATAAAATGTTTACTTAAAAACCAATTCCTTTTGGCTACTAATGTGAGTACCACCATTCAAGGGACCATTCCTCCTATGTTGAAAGACCCGGGTTTCCCTTACATCAATGTTGAACTAGGAGAGAGAAAAGTTATCAAGGCCTTGTGTGACCTATGTACAAGTGTCAATATCATCCCCTATGTTGTGTAATACCAATTAGGCCTAGAAGAGCTCCAACCCACATCTGTCACACTTCAACTTGCAGATTGTAGCATTAGGGTTCAAAAGGGTAATTTAAAGGACGTTCTGGTAAAGGTTGAAAACTTTATCTACCCTGATGACTTCATGGTCCTTAAAAACCATCCAAATGTAGGAAATAAGAAACAAACCCCAATCATCCATGGTCATCCATTCCATGCAACAATCAACTCTGTTATCCGAGTCCGAAATGGGAACATGACCATTGCCATTGGAGACATGAGTCTAGATTTGAACATCTATAATGCAAGCTCAAAAATAGGGGATGATGAGGAAATTCATGAATTAAAAATGATAAGAAGCATTGATAATGAATCCATAGAATATCAAGGAATATTTCATGGATTTTTATGTCAGAATGATATTTATTTCCTTTGTTTATATGAAGGAATTTTATCTCCTTGGCTTGAATCATTTTCAAATTTCTCTAATGATGAAGTCTTAGGTCTAACAATCAGTGAGACCTTTCAAAATTCCTTCCATAAATCTGATCAAACCAATCCTGTAGTTGAAAGTTCTATATATGGGGAATCAATTGTATCTAAAACTATAGGGAATAAAATTGATCTTGATCCAATGTCCAAATATTCTACTGAAATTCTGAACCATCCTAAGCTTGAATTGAAGGTACTTCCTGTTACACTCAAGTATGCCTTCCTAGGGGACAATAAAACATATCCTACTGTCATTTCTTCTTCTCTTGAATCCAATCATGAGAGGATGCTTCTAGATGTCCTTAGTTAACATAAGAAAACCATTGGTTGGACCTTGTATTATATTTTCAGTTTACCCACTTGTTGGGACTCATAGGATTGTTCTGGAATCTTATTCAAAGCCATGTCATCAAACTCAATGACGACTCAATCCTAATCTCATGGAGGTAGTAAAAAAAGAACTGCTGAAATTGTTAAAAGCTGGTATCATGTATCCCATAGCTAATAGT
The DNA here is from genome assembly GCA_963277665.1 of Viscum album. Taxonomy (NCBI): domain Eukaryota; kingdom Viridiplantae; phylum Streptophyta; class Magnoliopsida; order Santalales; family Viscaceae; genus Viscum; species Viscum album. Next base: position 31,921 of record CAUJRU010001498.1, on the reverse strand, counting down.
GAAGGGGTGATCCCAATACAAGTTTTCCAAAAAAAGGATGGAATCACAGTGATAACCAATGAGGATAGAGAGATTCTTCCAACAAGGGTTTGTAGTGGATGAAGGGTCTGCATTGACTATATGAAGCTAAACTCATTCACCAAGAAGGACCATTTCCCCTTACATATAATTGACCAAGTCTTTGAGAGTGTGACAGGTCATGCCTTCTACTATTTCATATATGGGTACTCAGGGTATAATCAAATTGAGGTCTCCCTAGATGATCAAGGGAAGACTACATTCACATGTCCATTCTGAACCTTTGCCTTCAAATTCATGCCGTTTGGTTTATGCAATGCTCCTGGAACCTTACAGAGGTGCGTGATGGGAATCTTCTCAGACATGGTTGGGGATTTTATAAAGGTCTTCACTGATGACTTATCTGTGTTTGGGGATACATTTGAGGGATTTCTGTATAAGGTGGAGAGAGTCTTGTCAGGATGCGAAGAAAAAAATCTATTCCTAAACTGGGAAAAATTCCATTTCATTGTTAAAGAGGGATTAGTTCTAGGCCATATGGTCTCAGGTAGGGGGATTGAAGTTGATAAATCCAAGGTTTACATCATTAGTCACCTTCCATCACCCAAAACATTCAAGGATGTGAGGTCTTCCTTAGGACATGCTGGTTTCTATAGAATATTCATCAAGGACTTTAGTTCAATATCTCATCCCCTTTGTGCTCTCTTAGTAAATGATTCTCCAATTTTTGGATAGAAAGCTGTGAGGGATTATTCTCAACACTCAAATCCTCTCTCACCTCTCCTCCCATTATGAAATCTCAAAATTGGATCCTTCCTTTTGAAATTATGTGTGATGCTAGTGACATTGCTGTAGGAGTTGTGTTATGACAACGTTGTGATAAAACTCTTTATGTCATTGCTTATTAATGAAAATCCTTAAATGATTCCCAAATCAACTACACCACTACTGAAAAGGAGTTACTTTCTATTGTGTTTTCATTAGAGAAGTTTAGGTCCTACCTCTTAGGATCCCACATCACTGTGTTCACTGACCATTCAGCACTAAAATACCTCTTCCAAAAACAAGATGCTAAGGCTAGGCTGATTAGGTGGGTCATTCTATTAAAATAATTTGACCTCACAATCAAGGATAAAATGGGTGTTGAAAATATTTTAGTTGATCAACTCTCTAGGATGGAATTCAAAGACAACTCAAATTAGCTTTCTGTGTCTGATTCATTTCTTAATGTACACCTATACTCTGTGAGTGACTACCCTTGGTAAGCTTACATAGCTAACTTTTTAGTTACAGGAGTAATTCCAAAATTCTTAGAGACTCAAGCTCAAAGGAAAATCCATTATGATGTTAGGTACTATGTGTTTGATGATCCATACCTCTATAAGTTTGGCCCTGACCATGTTATTAGGAGGTGTGTCCTAGAATCTGAATAAGAGTACATCCTTAAATTCTGTCATAGAGGGGAATGCGGAGGTCACTTTTCCTCTAAGAAAACATCTTCTAAGATTCTTCAGTGATGTCTTTTCTGGCCCACCCTCTCATGGGACTCTTACACATTTTTTCAAAGTTGTCATAGGCATCACCATGTAGGGTCGTCACAAAAAGGAATCAAATGCCACTCACTCCCATCTTAGTGGTTAAAATATTTTACTATTGGGGAATTGATTTCCTGGGTCCCTTCCCAAACTCTAGGTGGTACCTCTAAATAATCTTAGCTTATGATTATGTCTCAAAATGGGTTGAGGCCATTCCCACTAAGTCCAATGATCATAAATTTTTGATTCTATTTCTAAAGGGGAACATATTTTCTCAATTTGGAATTCCTAGGGCTATAACAACTGATTGAGGAACCCATTTCTGCAACCTCCAATTCTCTTCACTCATGTCTAAGTATGGTATTTCTCATAATGGGTCCACTACATACCATCCTCAAACCAATGGTCAAGCTGATTTAGTGAATATGGAGATTAAGCAAATTCTTGAAAAATTGTCAATCCCTATAGGAAAGATTGGTTCGAGAAATGATTGGATGCTCTTTGGGTATATCGTACAGCATACAAAACCATCCTAGTAATGTCACCATATAGGTTGGATTATGGAAAAACATGCCATTTACCCATTAAAATTGAGCATAAGGCCTTTTGGGCAATTATGAAAATTGAATACGACCTCTCATTGGCCGGAACAAAGAGGAAATTAGATCTTACTGAACTTGAGGAACATAGGATAGAGGCTTATGAAAATAAAAGGATAAATAAAGCTAGAGTTCAAGACAACCAATCTAGGAATATCAATGTCAAAAAGTTTGAACTGGGAAAATTTGTGCTTGGTTGCGCCCAAATTTACCCTACTGGTAAAAGTAGTCGTTGAAGTACAAGTAGGGATCGAATCCACAGGGACCGAAGAAGAAACCTCGAGACACTATGATTTGATGATGGATTGGATATGAAGTGGCCAACATTGAGGTAGATTTTAATTGGAGAACTAAATATATAACTTAAATAAAATATAATAAAAAATTATGTGAACTAAACAATTATTGATGGTGGGTTGATCATAGGGTTTTTCTTGGGGTGGATTGGATGAATTTCTTTTCTTAGAAAATTTCATGTCATTAATTCAAGAAATATCCAAACAATGAGATAATTCTTCCAAATCATTCACCAATTTAATCCCTGCACAATTTCATGTCTAATCACCAATTCACTATGAGGATCACTTTAATGAGAACTCAAAGGAAATAGATCGTACTAGCACTCAAAATGTTTCATCGTTAAAGTTGGAAAAGATGAGAAAGAATGTAACTCATCAAATGGAAATCTTAAAATAACGAATAGATTTAAATATTAATTACATGAAATAACATTCAATCCCTGACCGTGCTACTCCATTGGATCGACCCTTAAGAGATTCGCCCTCCATTGATGCTATTCTACCAATGGAAGTGGGATGTAGACTTATGGGGGTGGAATTGAAGAAAAATAAAATTATTAAAAGAACGAACACTCCACCGTTGTGTGATTGAAATCACAAGTGCTGGTGTGAATTGTAGAGACTCGAAGCTTGACATACATGGAAATTACATTACTTTTGTTGAATGCTTAGTACATAACAAAAACACGCACACAAGGATTGTAAAAGTTTAGTGTCTTTGGAAACTCGGAATATAATCTTCTAATCGTGGTGAAAGATCTTCAACATCTCCCATAAAGATCTTCCTTTTTTTTACCTAAAACCGTTCTTTATATCCTGGGAAAACAAAACATAAAAGGGTGAGCTCAAATGCACAGTAAGGTTAAACAAAAGAAATATCAATCACAACATTTTCATAAGAACATAACATTTTAGATATCGTAACCTGCAAAAGAGAGCACAATTTCATAACATGGGATAAATCGTAGTAGTGAAATGAAATCCCAATAATCATAACTTAAAACATGAAACTTTGTGGCATACACACATAATCATAGAGAATCATATCTTATTAGTCAACACTCATTGCCATGACTATCTTAGTGGACAAAGTATATTTCTGAACCGAGTCACCCTCGTTTCAGTCCAGTTTCACTAAACCGGTATAACCTACCATTCCAGCCATGTCTATCTCATGATATATAAAATCTTTACCCAATGAATTGGAGGGAGATATAGGTCCCACCTATATCATAATGATACCATTCTTATGTGTGCCACAAAATCATAAATCATACATCATTACATAACCCATGTAATAAAAAATGGGAATATTAAACATCGTGACATCATAAAACAATTCATATAAGATAAAGGAATTCATAAAAATATTTCCATCACAACATAATCAAATCCATGTAATAATAGGGATATAAATAGAATCCTATATTGTCTTAGATGGAAAATAATTTTGATAAAACTCTTGAACTCCATTCTTGAGGAAAATATCCTTTCTACTTCTAAAACATTTATCATTTCATAACATTTCATACAATTTTAAACTAAAAGAAGTTGATTAAAAATAAACATGAAAACTTGTAAAGTTAGCTTCTTGTAAATAATGTTTTATAAATCCATTCATGACGTATAAGTTAAAAAAACATTCTTCTCGTACTTTTGTCGGGAAAGTCAAAAAAGTACCTCGTATGAAAAACGACAACAGATTCCTTTCATATCTTTTACTAAAAACTCACCGAAGGGTAAAATGGGATTTAAAAATTGAAGGTGGATGGAAATAATATTACATATTGAGGAAACATGGATGTGGATGATAAAATACACCCCAGTAAATACTAAAGTATAAACAATCTCGGATAAAAATGAGATTGTGATATTTCCCTTACCTTATGTCTGATATGCTTTGTACGTATCCAAACCTCCTGTATAATGATTTAAATAATGTCATTAACTTATTACAGAATCATATTCATTGTTATGATATCATATATGGTTCACTTATGACTTTATATTACCCGTTCATTTGTAAATTCCATGTTAGAGAAGCGTTTTGGGTAAAATCATTTCATTTATCGTATGTGTTTGGACTAGTTGTTCTTGACATTATTATTAATTATATCATGATTTACTTACTTCCAGAATATAAAATATTATTTATATATCATATATATTCAGTATATATATATATATAATAGATAGATAAATGAAATGAAACACACCGTTCATGGAGACGGTAGTCCGTACGTACGCATGAACGCTGTTTTCCTTTCCTTATTGTCTTGAATGGAAGTAAGTAAATGAAATATATATATATATACATAAATTCAGTAGATTTACCAGGTCATATATTTCATTATTATTTATTATATATACTTTATAATCATTCTGGAATAGTTAACATGGATAATGAATCTCATCGCGTCGTGGAGACGGTCGTCCGTACGTACGCACGAGCGATGATATCGTTTCCATGGTCGTGGAATTTTATTGAAGTGTATGTATACTATTTCAATATCAATATCACTTTATAATAATCATATATAGTTACTCATTACACCATTATACCCATCCAATTAAGGTGGTGGCAGAAAATAGATTACTCCACGGCATGGAGACGGTATTACGTACGTACGCACGCGCGGTGATTTCGTTTTCCGTAGGATGGATAGATGGTAAAATAGGGTTGTTTCATACTTATAATAAAATATCTATATATTATTGATACTGATGTTATTACTTCATAATGAAACAACCTAAGAAGAAGAAGTGGAAGAAGAAATAAAGTTGAAAGAATCGGTAACGGACATTACCTCTTCTTTGAAGCACCTCTTTGAGATCTCCTTTTAGGGCACTAAAATTGGTCTTTGAGGAAGACCATAACCTCTAAGATGATGCTATGGAAGTGGAGAAGAGAATTTTCCAGGGGTTAGCCGAGCTTGAAGGCTCAATGTGTTGTGAGGAAGAGGGGGAGGAGGTGCCCTTTTATTAGGGAGGAGAGGGGTACCTTTGGAAAAACTATTATTTTATTATAAAGTCAAATTCGGTTTTATATAGCTCCAAATTGATTTATTTAGAATATAAGGAGGGTATGGGTAGAAATCCTCTCATCCAATAGGATTTATACAAGTTTAGGTTATTATTTTAACCTTATCAATTAGATTTAACTGTAAGTTAAATAATTTAACTTTTACCGTGTCTTTTTGTTTTCTTACACCATATGGTTAATAAATATACCATAACAAGACAAACGAACCCCATGTTGTTTATTATTAATATATATATCCTTATCTAAGTCATTTGGCCGAACCTTAGATTTTTAGAAATTAAATAACAATTAATAATATAATATTTGTTTTAAAAACTATTTTATGTCAATTTTGACACTATTTGGTACATGATTTTTATGAAATTCATAACAGAATGATAAGTTAGAAAAAAGTTACTTATATCAAAAATAACATGTCATATTAACCTAGAAAACTAATTTAAGTCATAAAAAGTCTCAATTTACATTTATTTGGGCATTTATAACATCAATTATGTCAATATTTCATTAATAAGACAATTACTGCATCATCATTGTGTCATAATAAATGATAATTATTTAATCCATAAAAATTCTAAATAAATTCCTATGATGTAGATAATTGTATTAGCTTTCTGGAGACTATTCATGTTCTAAGGTTCATGATGTTTATCACTAAATTAAAATTATTATACTTATAATATTTAAGAAAGTGACATGTTGTCACATTCTTTGGTTTTAATAATAATTAAATTATTTTCATGGAAAAAAGTCCATAAACTGAATCTAATCCGACCCTTAGGTTATATGGCTCTACATTTAGCAATCAAATAGGATTTTTCCAAGTGTTAGGGTAATTTTATAATCTTATATTTACCCTTAATTACCCGATTTACCTTTAACTATAGTAAATAAAATTTACCATAGTTACTATTCACAATGCCCAAAAATAAAAAGTAGCTTATTAACATAATTTGGACCCACTTATTCCAAATATGGAATCCATTTTTCCAAATTCAATACAGAAAATATTCAGAAATTAAATTAAAATTAATCCTGTTGTCGAAAGAAAATGGGTTTTTCTTTAAAACATTGCAAAAGATTGAATTGATTTAACCTACGAATTCAAGGTAAAATCAATGCTAATGACATAAAATATATTAAATGGTAAAAATATATTCTATTTATACTTTAAAACCATTCAATATTATAATTTAACCACATAAGATATTACGATGAAAAAAGTTGTTTTTAATTAAAATGTAGCGTGTTTTTACTATTCATTAAAATATGAAAGTTATCAGAAAAATATCAAAACATTATCTAATGTAAATTTTTATATCCTGACTCAAAATAAGAATTTTATTTTGTCAAATTGAACTTATAAACATGTAAAAAACTAGATTTAATGTGGGTGTGCCATCAAAAGGCGGCAAAACTGCATTTTTTTTAAAATACTTATTTTACCCGAAAAAATTATTTTGTTCTTATACCATGTTCTAGAAATGTGTAAGATGAATAATAATGTTATAAAATTCAAAATTTATTTAACACTATTCATAACGGCTAGTTCATAACAATATTATAATAATATATCGTTGTTTAGTAAAACCCGGTATTGCGTACAACACACGCTGTCGAGGAAGGTTGTGATTGCGTGTAATGCAAGCCAAGTCATGGTTGCGTGTAGTGCACAACTTTTTTGTTGTTGTGTATAATAGAATCTAACCATATTTTAATTATACATTGAATATATATATACACTCAATGTTGCGTAGAATACATTCTATCAAACGAACTTGAAATTGTGTGTAACAAGAGCCAAGAAAAGTGTTGCGTATACTGCAAGGTAATACGGTGTTGCGTATAGCACAAGGTAATATTGGTGTAGCATACAACACAGGAAAATAATGAAATTAAAAGAATATTTTTCATAAAATCTTAGGGTGTTACATTCTACCACCCTTAAAATGAATTTCGCCCTCGAAATTTGTCGGGGTTATAAATGGTTTACTATTCAAAAGTTTCTTTAATAGAAACCCACATCGTAAAAAGGAATACCAAAACCAATCTTTAAAACCAAAAGAATGAAACGTAACGGTTACCCAAATAAATTAATCACTGGGTTTCCACATAGGTGAAAGTATGGATATGGAAGAGAAATCTAACCATCATGTTCTGATGGAGAGTGGTAGAGAACATGGCTATGGAAAACCCAGCAATCACAAAGCCATAAATTTGTGACGATCTAAGGTACCATCTGATTCATCAGATATAAGAGCACTAGGACATCATTTTTGGTTTTCAAGATCATTTCCCTAAAGTTGATGAAATTGGAATTAGAAGAAATACTTTCGTGATTTCGGTATAGTCTCACCGTTGGTCGTTCTTTGGAAAATTTACACTTAATCTCTTAAAGAAATGAAGTTGAATTTGTCATTCGTGATGTGTTATCAGATCATGTGATAGAATGATGGGTCATTCCATCTATCTTAAACAAAAGGTTAGAAAAGTTATCAAAAAATACATTAGTCCATCTATAGTGAGATTAATGATATATGGTTCCTAAAATGGACTTATACTTCATATATCAAACTACTTAATATAATAAAACTAGTTTCCACTAAACAGGGACTTCCTGTAGGCCAGTGGTAGGCGATAAAGGCCAGTCGCACTTCGGTTATGGGTTCGATTCCCACGGCCTTGTCCGATGGGATGGGCTGTCGCCCGTCCTGCATGTTGTCCTTTTTCTAAAACTATATAATATCAAAAGTTCTATCCTTAAACAATACTAACATATGTCCAACATAATCCATTCCAATCTTTAGGAAATAGTTCGGTCCAAGCTCATATTATAAAGAAAATTATTACTTGAAATGTCATCAACCAAGCATGTGAATTCCATCATTTATCCCCCATATATCTTGTTGGTAACATTCCAATCATGTGAATACCTTAATCATGTATTCTCTTGAAAAATGAATACCCATTAAACCTTATTGAAAACATGAATGCTGTCAAAAGTTAACTCTTTCCACATACCAAAATCCAAAAATTCTATATACTCAATCCATTATATAACCTTCTCCTTATATCAGTCATGGGCTCATGAATACTATCAAACATTTAATTTTCTCTTTATCCCTTCATTATGCGCATATCATCTACATTCCCAAAATATCTGAATAACCTTTCATGGATATTGGTACCATTAATCATACAATTTCAAAACTCAAGGAAAGTCAACAGTGTAACAATCCTTAGATGTCTCTTTATTCCATAGTACCATGAGATTACTTATTCAACATTACACATGATAAACATGTAATCATTCCACTACATTCTTAAACCATTGACCGAGCTTCAACAATTCTTTCATCTCACAAATCATTTGTAGTCTCTTCATCATCATCAAAATAAATACTAACCATATGACCATACTGATTCTCTTCAGGAGACTTTCCCTTAGGGCATTGGTTTTCATAATGCCCGTACATTCCACATTTAAAACATTTAACCATTATTGATGTTGTAGCAATACCATTATCCTCATCCCTGGTGTTAACTGAACCTTTTCCTTTGCACTTACTGGCTTTGTGTCCTTCTTTTCCACACCCAAAGCATCTTCCATTTCCTTTGAAACATTCTCCTTAATGCCTCTTCCCACATCATTTGCATAGGGGAAATTGAACTTTTTTTCCTCTATGATCATCATCAAACTCCATATTTCTCTTATTAGCTGAGTCAGGAAACTTACCAAATTTTACATTATTGATCATATTATGAGATTGCTGATTCGGGATAATAATGATGTTTGTACTTCCAAATCCCATTTCATTTGGTTTCTCATCATTCCATTGTCCATAATATCCTCCATTATCGTGAATCATCCTGTTTCCAGCCATTTTCTAAAACCCAAAAAGAATAGTGTGAGAGGCAAAAATCATAATAAAGGGGGAGTAAATTCAATATCTAACATCTTTGGTTTAATCTAATATCGTTACCATAGTTCTAGGACTATATCCTATAAGTATACTTATCCTTAGGGACATCCCTAGACATACCTTAGAAATATCTCTAGGGATCTCACTAACGTTCACACATCCTAGTTTCCAAAGGTTGACTAAACCTTTCCTCGGATACCAACTATAGAGATCCGAAGCTTGACTTACATGGACATTACATTACTTTTTCGGTATACTTAGTACATAACAAAAACACACACACAAGGATCGTAATAGTTTAGTGTCTTTGGAAACTCGGAATATAATCTTCTAATCGTGGTGAAAGATCTTCAACATCTCCCATAAAGATCTTTATTTTTTTTACCTAAAACATTTCTTTATATCCTGGGAAAACAAAACATAAAAGGGTGAGCTCAAATTCTCAGTAAGGTTAAACAAAAGAAATATCAATCACAACATTTTCAAAAGAACACAACATTTTAGAAATCTTAACCTGCAAAATAGAGCATAATTTCATAACATGGGATAAATCATAGTAGTGAAATGAAATCCCAATAATCATTACTTAAAACATGAAACATTGTGGCATACACACATAATCATAGAGAATCTTATCTTATTAGTCAAGAATCATTGCCAAGACTATCTTAGTGGACAAACTCCATTTCTGAACCGAGTCACCCTCGTTTTAGTCCTGTTTCACTGAACCGGTATAACCTACCAGTCCAGCCATGTCTATCTCATGAGATATAAAATCTTTACCCAATGCATTGGAGAGAGATATAGGTCCCACCCATCTCATAATGATACTATTCTTATGTGTGCCACAAAATCATAAATCATACATCATTACATAACCCATGTAATAAAAAATGGGAATCTTAAACATCGTGACATCATAAAACAATTAATATAAGATAATGGAATTAATAAAAATATTTACATCACAAAAAAATCAAATCCATGTAATAATAGGGATAGAAACATAACCCTATATTGTCTTAGATGAAAAATAATTTTGATAAAACTCTGGAACTCCATTCTTGAGGAAAATATCCTTTCTACTTCAAAAACAGTTATCCTTTCATAACATGTCATACAATTTTAAACTAAAAGAAGTTGATTAAAAATAAACTTGAAAACATGTAAAGGAAGCTTCTTGGAAATAATGTTTTAAAAATCCATTCATACTGTATAAGTTAAAAAAACATTCTTCTCGTACTTTTGTCGGAAAAGTCAAAAAAGTACCTCGTACAAAAAACGACAAAAGATTCCTTTCATATCTTTTACTAAAAACTCACCGAAGGGTAAAATTGTATTTAAACAATTGTAGGTGGATGGAAATAATATTACATATTGAGGAAACATGGATGTGGATGATAAAATACACCCCAGTAAATACTGAAGTATAAACAATCTAGGATAAAAATGAGATTGTGATATTTCCCTTACCTTATGTCCGATATGCTTTTTACGTATCCTAACCTCCTGTATAATGATTTAAATAATGTCATTAACTTATTAAAGAATCATATTCAGTGTTATTATATCATATATGGTTCACCTATGACTTTATATTACCCGTTTCTTTGTAAATTCCATGTTAAAGAAGCGTTTTGGGTAAAATTGTTTCATTTATTGTATGTGTTTGGACTAGTTGTTCTTGACATTATTATTACTTATATCACGATTTAATTACTTCCAGAATATAAAATATGATTTATATATCATATATATTCAGTATATATATATATATATATAATATATAGATAAATGAAATGAAACACACCGTTCATGGAGACGGTAGTCCGTACGTACGCATGAACACTGTTTTCCTTTCCTGATTGTCTTGAATGGAAGTAAGTAGAAGAAATATATGTATACATAAATCCAGTAGATTTAAAATGTCATATATTTCATTATTATTCATTATATATACATTATAATCATTCTGAAATGGTTAACATGGATAATGAATCTCATCGCGTCGTGGAGACGGTAGTCCGTACGTACGCACGAGCGATGATATCGTTCCCATTGTCGTGGAATTGTGTTGAAGTGTATGTATACTATTTCAGTATCAATATCAATTTATAATAATCATATATATTTACTCATTACACCATTATACCCATCCAATTACGGTGCTGGTGGAAAATAGGTTACACCACGTCGTGGAGACGGTATTCCGTACGTACGCACACGCGGTGATTTCGTTTTCTGTTGGATGTATAGATGGTGAAATAGGGTTGTTTCATACTTATAATAACATATCAGTATATTATTGATACTGATGTTATTACTCATAATGAAACAACCTAATAATATGAAGTGGAAGAAGAAATAAAGTTGAAAGAATCGGTAATGGACATTATCTCTTCTTTGAAGCACCTCTTTGAGATATTCTTTTAGGGCACTAAAATTGGTCTTTGAGGAAGACCAGAACCTATAGGATGTTTCTATAGAAGTGGATAAGAGAATTTTTTCAGGGGTTTTCCGAGCTTGAAGGCTCAATGTGGTGTGAGGAAGAGGGGGAGGTGGTGCCCTTTTATAAGGGAGGAGAGAGGTACCTTTGGAAAAACTATTATCTTATTATAAAGACAAATTCTGTTTTAAATAGCTCCAAATTGATTTATTTGGAATCTAAGGTGGGGATGGGTATAAATAATCTCATCCAATAGGATTTAGACAAGTTTAGGTTATTATTTTAACCTTATCAATTATATTTAACTCTAAGTTAAAAAATTTAACTTTTACCGTGTCTTTTTGTTTTCTTACACCATATGGTTAATAAACATACCATAACAAGCCAAAAGAACCTCAAGTTGTTTATTATTAATATATATATCCTTATCTAAGTCATTTGGCCGATTTTTATATTTTTTGGAATTAAATGACAATTAATAATATAATATTTGTTTTGAAAACTATTTTATGTCAATTTTGACACTATTTGGTACATGATTTTTAAGAAATTTATAACAGAATGATAAGTTCGAACCAAGTTACTTATATCAAAAATAACATGTCATATTAACCTATAAAAGTAATTTAAATCATAAAAAGTCTCAAATTACTTTTATTTGGGCATTTATAACATCAATTATGTCAATATTTCATTAATAAGACAATTACTGCATCATCTTTGTGTCATAATAAATGACAATTATTTAATCCCTAAAAATTATAAATAAATTCCTATGATTTAGATAATTGTATTAGATTTCTGGAGACTATTCATGTTCGAAGTTGAATGATGTTTATCACTATATTAAAATTATTATACTTATATGATTTAAGAAAGTGACATGTTGTCACATTCTTTGGTTTTAATAATAATTAAATTATTTTCATGTAAAAAAGTCCATAAAATGAATCTAATCCGACCGTTAGGTTATATGGGTCTACATTTAGCCATCCAATAGGAGTTTTCCAAGTGTTAGGGTAATTTTATAATCTTATATTTACCCTTAATTACCCGATTTACCTTTAACTATAGTAAATAAAATTTACTGTAGTTACTATTCACAATGCCAAAAAAAAAGTAGCTTATTAACATAATTTGGACCCACTGATTCCAATTATGGAATCCATTTTTCCAAATTCAATATAGAAATGATGCAGAAATTAAATTAAAATTAATCACGTTGTCGAAAGAAAACGGGATTTTCTTTAAAACATTGCAAAAGATTGAATTGATTTAACCTACGAATTTAAGGTAAAATCAATGCTAATGACATACATTATATTAAATGGTAAAAATTTATTCTATTTATACATTAAAACCATTCAATATTATAATTTAACCACATAAGATATTATGATGAAAAAAGTTGTTTTTAATTAAAATGTAGCGTGTTTTTACTATTGATTAAAATATGAAAGTTATCAGAAAAATATCAAAACTTTATCTAATGTAAATTTTTATATCCTGATTCAAAAGAAGAATTTTATTTTGTCAAATTGAACTTAAAAACATTTCAAAAACTAGATTTAATGTGGGTGAGCCATCAAAAGGCGGCAAAACTGCTTTTTTTGATAAATACTTATTTTACCCGAAAAATTTATTTTGTTCTTATACCATGTTCTAGAAATGTGTAAGATGAATAATAATGTTATAAAATTCAAAATTTAGATAAAACTATTCATAACGGCTAGTTCATAACAATATTATAATAATATATCATTGTTTAGTAAAACCTGGTATTGCGTACAACACACGCTATCGAAGAAGGTCGTGATTGCGTGTAATGCAAGCAAAGTCAGGGTTGCGTGTAGTGCACAACTCCTTTGTTGTTGTGTATAACAGAATCCAACCATATTTTATTTATACCTTGAAAATATATATATATATATATACACTCAATGTTGCATAGAATAAATTCTATCAAACGAACTTGAAATTGTGTGTAACAAGAGCCAAGAAAAGTGTTGCATATACTGCAAGCTAATACGGTGTTGCATATAACGTAAGGTAATCTTGGTGTAGCATACAACACAAGATATTAGTGAAATTAAAAGAATATTTTTCATAAAATCTTGGGGTGTTACATGAATAATTTCACACAATGATTCAAAGGTATCAATGTGTGAAGAAAAGGAAAATAAAAAATGAAGAAGAATAAATTTTATTAAAATGCTGAACATGAATGAAAAACTTACATTAGAGATATTGACGATGCCATTACAAAACGAAAGCAGGAAATTACAATTGAAAGAAAAAAAACATGGATTCAATGAAAAATGTTAGATGGTTATTTCCTTCACCACTAGCTCTTTATATAGGCATATTAGGAGCCTTATGTCCACCCCCAATAATAAATTCACCCCCCAACAATTAAGAGAGTAAAAAGGAGGGTGAAGAATTAAAAATAAATTAACGTTACAAAGTTGACCACAGAACCAGCCAAATTCATCCTCCATTTTGATGTGTGAGTTTGACACTTAATACGGCCGAATCCGTAGGTGTCTTAAATAGAAAATATCTTCGTCCATGTGTCCTCTATAATCACAAAAAGTTTCAGGAAATTTGGCTGATCCTTTTGGATGTTATGGTCGAAATGGTGGGACGGATTTCTCTGGATTAATGTCAGGTCCACCATTTAAATCTCAAATTCAGATCCCATTATCATCATGAAAACATCAGAATTAGATCTGTCCACAGTTGAATAAAATGATCCTAATATTTTTATATTTCTAATGTATAAATTTGAGTATCATTGGGATTGGTTTCTGGGCCCCACATTTGTTTGATGGGCCTTAGGCCCATTATGATTTTTCCAGCAAGTTTATGCCTTCAGGCGCAAAATTATCCATCTTCCTTTGGGATTCATCCATCGGACCTAAAAGATAAAATGTTCCAAACAAATTTATCAATCATATCCCAAAATTTCAAATTCAGAAAATCAATATAATGTTGTCCAAAAACAAATGAATGATTGGGCCCAAATTTTCATTTTAAACATGAATTGCATTTAAGATGAGAAATGAAGTTCTATTTATGTAATGCACTAAAAAAATGTTTATGGACTTTGGAAAAATGAATATAAAGATATTAAAAATTAATATTAGCCACTTTCAGGGACTAATCACACCCACCAACTTGAGTTTTTCTAGTTCCGAGCAAAATAAATTACAAATATGAAATTCAAATCCCCTTTTTCAAAAACATTTTTATACACATTGCTCACCAAAATATCTAATATCAAAAAAATTATGAAAACCCATCAAAATAATTAAAAACAAGCTAGGTTCATAAGCATATCCCAAGCCCAAGCCCATTCTTTTGTTCAAATTCATCACCACATTTCTTCCAATTCCAATTAATCATGATAAATTGTTGTGCATCATAAAAGATATGGGGCCCATTTTATTGTTCAAGGGGAAAAAATGGAAGCGCTAGGTGGGAATCGCATTAAACTTTAAGATTATTATCCATTTTTTTTTGAATTTTTTTGATTTTTTATAATTTTTTTAACCACAATAGATATGAAAAGATTAACTCTGGGCAAGACAACTGTGGAGTCACGATCCCTAAGTGCCGGACGCCACACATTTTTTCAATTTCATACTCTACAATAGAGATATAAAGCCTAACTCTGGGCAAGACAACTATGGAGTCACGATCCCCAAGAGTCGGATGCCACACATTTGGACAAAACATTGCTCTATGTGGTCAATATTTTTTCAATTTTATTTATGTTTTTTTTTGTTTTTTGTTTTTTTGGATACTCAAATTAAACTAAAAGTGACCCCAGAACCCTATGCTATAATGAAAGGGATCCAAGAACTCAAATTTACACCCACAATCCAGAAGACGTGCATTGTGCCATTTTTATTAAGAGGATGAAAATGTAGACTTTGAAAAATCACATCGGACAGTTGCACTTTCCAAAAACTATGCTCATGAACTTAAACTTGCATTAAAATCTGAATCAATTCATACAAAATTATTTTATATACAATTTTAGAATGTGCAATGTGTATTATCATGTTCAAGGTTAATGGAATTTTTCTTTTCATGCATGTTCTTATTCAAAAAAAATAATTTTTTATTTCATCTCCCCCCAACCTAGAATAACATTGTCCCCAGTTTTTAAAGAAAAGAAACGTTAGAAGGGGGGTAGGGGAGGATTTCAATGAGTAAATGATAATCTTGGAATGAAGTCACCTGGTGGTTGATGATGATAGTGCATGCCATAGTCTCCCATCACTCCTGGATTTGAGTCTCAACGGCTTGGATGGTGGTGAATGGATTCTCCATATAACTTACGACATGTCCTTTTATTTTTTTAACCTATAAAAAAAATAATAAACAAAACAAAATAAACCGATGATACATTGTCTTCTTTTTAGATTTCTGGGTAAGGTATTACTCAAAGATCATGCCACGTGACAGAGATGAATATGGCGCTCCCCTTTCATACCCATCCTTACTCATAAAAGAAGAACATGTCAACAGTCTATGGTAATTTATTATATGAAAAATAAAATGATTCAAAATGATTAGAAAACATGAAAACCATAGGTTGCCTCCAATGCAGTGCTTTTTTTAATGTCGTTGGCTCGACTTTTACCCACCAACTTATCCAATTCCAACTTTCAGAATTTTAATTAACCCATCTTTTTCAACATCAATAATAATGAGATTGATTATTTATTTGAAATTTTTTTCATGTAAAATCCTATTTTCCACAATGATTGGTAAAATCCAAGGAATATCTGAAATGGTTGATTGATTTGAACTTATATTCTTTCCTAAGACATCAATGACCATTCCAAAATTATTGGATTCATTAGATGAATGAACTAAAACTACAATGTCTTTTTTATCACCTATGATGGAATTCTTGTCTTTGGAAGGAAGGATAATGATTTTTAGTTCTGGTCAATTGCAATTTCCTAATAAAGATTGGAAATTTGAATGAAAGTCGATTTCTTCTCTAAAAAATTTAGAAAGAATTGGTTCTGTTTTAAAATATGTTTCATTCCAAAAAGTGTCTAGTTGAATTTGAGGTGTGGGAATGGGCTCAATGTTAGGTATTTCTCTCAATTGATCCATGATTTGTGTTTTTGAAAAATCATCAATGGAGAAATAGTCAGGTCTCTCCATTCACAATGTCATGTTTCCCTCTTGTGAATACAAAAAATCAGTTTCCTCTTGATTTAAGCACCCATAAACATTTCCTTGATCTTGTTCAGTTATCCCATATCCAAAGATTAGTTCTTTTTTCAATCAGTTGGACGTTTTTGGGATAAAATATTCATCTATCAATTATGAGTATAGAACATTTTGAGTGGGAACGGGTTCCTCAAAAGACTTAAAGCTTTGTAATTCTAATCTTAAAGATGAAACTTCTGAATTCATTTTATCCATTTGTTCACACAATTGTTCAAGAATGTTTTCATGATTAGGTTTGATATATGTTTGTACATCATGGACTTCCTCATTATTTATCTTTTCAATCATTCTTGATAGGTATAGAAATTGATATTTTAAACATTCAACATCCCATTGATTGTTCATCTTATCAGGTGTGGGGTAATCATTCATGTGTTGATCAATGTAATTTTCTATCTGAGGGGATTCCCATTTTTGAGTTTCTATTTTATTCCAGCCTGATTTTATGAAGGAAATTGTTGGTGATACTCCATTGGAGTTGAATGAAATTTGTATTTGGATTTTTTTTACACACGAAAACATAAAGGGGAAAAGAAAATAGAAATATAGGTGAGAAAAGAGAAGTTAGGTGAGAATAGAAGGTGGGTGTCTATGAAAATATACATTGGTCCCTGGAAACAGTGCCAAAATTTGGTTGTGCCCAAATTTACCCTACTAGTAAAAGCGGTCGTTGAAGTACAAGTAGGGATCGAATCCACAGGGACAGAAGAAGAAACCTCGAGACATATGATTTGATGATGGATTGGCTATGAAGTGTCCAACTTTGAGGTAGATTTTAATTGGAGAACTAAAGATATAATTTAAATAAAATATAATAAAAAATGATGTGAACTAAACAATTATTTATGGTGGGTTGATCTTAGGGTTTTTCTTGGGGTGGATTGGATGAATTTCTTTTCTTAGATAATTTCATGTCATTAATTCAAGACATATCCAAACAATGAGATAATTCTTCCAAATCATTCATCAATTTAATCCCTACACAATTCCAAGGCCAATCACCAATTCACTTTGAGGATCACTTTAATGAGCACTCATAGGAAATAGATCGTACTAGCACTCAAATTGTGTCATCGTTGAAGTTGGAAAAGATGAGAAAGAATGCAACTCATCAAATTGAAATCCTAAAATAACGAATTGATTTAAATATTAAGTACATGAAATAACATTCAATCCCTAACCTTGATACTACCTTAGATCAACCCTTAAGAGGTTAGCCCTCCATTGATGCTATTCTACCAATGGAAGTGGGATTTAGACTTATGGGGGTGGAATTGAAGAAAAATAAAATTATTAAAAGAACGAACACTCCACTGTTGTGTAATTGAAATCACAAGTGCTGGTGTGAATAATTTCACACCTTGATTCAATGGTATCAATGTGTGAGGAAAACGAAAATAAAAAATTAAGAAGAATAAATTTTATTAAAATATTGAATGTGAATGAAAAAATTACATTAGAGAAATTGCCGATGCCATTACAAAACGAAAGCGGGAAATTACAATTGAAAGAAAAAAACATGGATTCAAAGAAAAATGTTAGATGGTTATTCCCTTCACCACCAGCTCCTTATATAGGAATATTAGGATCCTTATGTCCACCCCCAACAATAACTTCACCACCCTACAATTAAGAGAGTCAAAATGAGGGTGAACAATTAAAAGGAAATTAAAGTTACAAAGTTGACCACAAAACCAGCCAGATTCATCCTCCATTTTGACGTGTGCGTTTGACACTTCATACGGCCGAATCCGAAGGTTTCATAAATAGAACATATCTTATTCCATGTGTCTTCTAGAAACTCTAAAAATTTGAGGAAATTTTTCTTATCCGTTTGGACGTTATGGTCGAAATGGTGGGACAAATTTCTGTGCATTAATGTCGGGTCCACCATTTAAATCTCAACTTCAGATCCCTTTATCATCATGAAAACATCAGAATTAGATCCGGCCACAGTTGAATAAAATGATCCTCATATTTTATCTTTCTACTGTATAAATTGGATCTTCATTGGGCTTGGTTTCTGGGCCCCACATTTGTTTGATGGGCCTTAGGCCCATTATGCATTTTACAACAAGTTTCTGCCTTCAGGCGCAAAATTTTCCATCTTCCTTTAGGATTCATCCATCGGACCTAAAAGATAAAATGTTACAAACAAAGTGATCAATCATATCCCAAAATTGAAAATTCATAAAATGAATATAATGTTTTCCACAAAAAAATGAATGATTGGGCCCAAATTTGCATTTTAAACATGAATTGCATTTAAGATGAGAAATGAAGTTCTATTTATGTAATGCACTAAAAACAATGTTTATGGACTTTAGAAAAATGAATATAAAGATATTAAAAATTAATATTATCCACTTTCAGTGACTAATCAGTGCTCTTATATAGTTCAAAACAACATTTACACCTGGGAATGTTAAGTTCTAGATGGTCATGTCCTCTCATAGTGCATCATGTGTACCCCTATGGGGCAGTAGAGAATCAAGATCCCACTAGTGGTCACATTTTCAAGGACAATTGTCATAGGTTAAAACCATTCATTGAATCATTCAATAAACAAGAAATAGAGGTTGAGTTAATTGAGCCAATCTATGAACCAGGAAAAATTGATAGATTTAGCATCCATGTCGGGCTAATGACGTTAAATAAAAGCGCTGCACGGGAAGCAACCCATGGTTTTCATGTTTCTAATCATTCTAAATCATTTTTATTTTTCAAATGATATTAATTAATCATTTTCATATTAAAAAAATAAAAAAAATAATAATAATAAGACTTTTGACCTATAATTCTATTATATGTATGGATGGGTACAAAAGGGGAGCACTAAATTCATCTGTGTCATGTGGTGTGATCCTTGATTAATACCTTAACAAGAAATTTAAAAAGATGACAATGTATCATCAGTTTATTTTATTTTATATATATACTTATATTTTATTTATATATATATATACTGTTTTGTTTTGTTTGTTTGTTTTCCTCTTTCCAATAGGGAACTCTGCAAGAGACATGGATATCAAAGGACTAAATTAGAGCGGCATGAACTTCAAACTTTACCCACCAGGTGACTTCATTCTATGATCCTAATATTTCAATTTCCTTATTGAACTCTGCTTTTATTCCTCTACCCCATTCTAAATTTTATTTTTACGAAACTAGGGACAGTTTCATTTTATGTTGGGGGGAGATAAAATGAAAAATTCTTTTGTGTCAAATAAATGAATGATTTGAAGAAAAAAAGTGTAAATGGAAGGAAATATTACATTAACTTTGAACATGTTAATACACATTTCAAACATTGAAACTTAATATCAAATAATTTAGCATGGCCTGATTCTAATTTTAATCCTTGTATAATTTCATGAGCATAGATTTTGGAAAGTGTGGCTGTCCAATGTGATATTTCATCATTTATTTTTTCATACAAAACAAAAGATCACAATGCACGTCCTTTAGATAGTGGGGTATTAGTTTAAGTACATGGGGTCCCCAAAATAAATATCATAGGTTTGGTGATCATTTTAGTTTTAATATGAGTATTCAACAAAAAAACAATAAATTTGCGCGTAGAGCAATGAAATGACCTAATGAGTGGCTTCCGGCACATGGGGATAGTGACTCCATAGTTTTCTGGCCCAAAGTTAGTAATTTTATCTCTATTTTTGGTAATTTGAATTTTTTTTGACTGAGTTAACTCGAGATGATTCCCGAGTATGTGGGATTCACTTGGTTCCCAAAGGTCTTTGAGACTGGGAGTCATCAGCAATGTATCACTATAGGGGTTGACACTTTTTCGTACAATTTCAATTACCATGGCAAAATTGCAATAAAAAAAATTAAAAATTAACAATATAATACAATAAAAAATTGAATTCTAATCTTAATATTGAAATGTTATTCCACCTAGCGCTTCCGTCATTTCCCCCTTGAATAAATATAAACCCCCCATGTCTATTGTGATGCACAACACATCCTCATACTTTATTGATATTGGATGAAATATGACAATGAATTCGAACAAAGGAATGGGATTGGGATTGAGATCTCCTTATGAAAATATCTTGTATTAAAATATTTTTATGGGTTTCATGATTTTTTGGTATAAGTTTTTGTGGTGATCATTGTGTATTAAAATGTTTTTGGAAAAGGGAATTCAAATTTCTTATTGTAGAGATATATTTTTCTCGGGACTAGAAAAAATAAAAATGGGGGTGTTGGGCAGAGAAAAAGGGAGTGATGGCAAGAGGGGGGGTGAATTGCCTTTTAAAAAATGATTAACAATTTAAAATCAAAGTTGAAAGTGCAGCGGAAATAAAGAGGCAAGACACAAGAATTGATAACGGAGTTCGGCCAAAAACCCGGCCTACGTCTCCGCTCCCAACTAAACCGTTGAGAGATTCCTACCGCTTGCTTTTCAATGGTTTTAGCAAGAAACCCACTAGGCTTTGAGGTAGCACTAGAACCTATTACAGCTTGATTTTGATGGTTAAGCAAGAACCCACATGCTTTTAATGGTTGAGCAAGAACCCACTAGCCTTCTTACAGGTGAAGGCTAGCTCACCTATGACACAAGCCTTTTAAAAGGAAAGGCTTGAAGAAACCTCTTCACACCTTAGTGGTGATGTGAAACCCAAAAGAAAGAGGGATGACGAAAGAGTTTGGGGTTTGTAGGCACAAACCCAAATTTAAATATCAAAATAAATAAAATAATAAAACCCGTATATGAGAAGAAGCCTTGGGCGCCTTTGATTGATTGGAGATGTTGAAGGCCGCTTCCAAGCTTCTTTGGTGGAGCTCCTTAGATGTGGAAGTTGTTGGAGCACTTGAGGTTCCTTTGAAGGAAGTCGCCGGAGGTTGGCCAATTGATACAAAATATGTCTGTTGGCTTCGCTTATGATCCGGGTAGGTGTCCGGGGCTTCCTTGGCCTTTATTTATAGGCATGGAACCCGTGGGGAGTCTTCGGAGCCGTTGTAAAGGGCCTCGGAGCCGTTGGAGGCCAGATGGGAGTTGACTGGTCAAAGCCAACGGCTAGTTTGACTGGGCTACCGGCTGGCCGGTGCAGGGCCACCGGCTGGCCGGTGCCTTGGATGTTGAGAAGGCCTTCTGCCCAGGCAGCACCGGCTGACCGGTGACAGAGCCATCGGCTGGCCGGTGGTGAGGCAGTAGCCATCACTGTTGCATCAGGTTGCCACCAGCTGGCCGGTGACAGAGCCACCGGCTGACCGGTGGAACCTGGCAGTGGGCAATGCCTCTGCCAGGTCCACCGGCTGGCCGGTGCTATCACACCGGTTGGCCGGTGGACTGGAATTCAGTCCACTTCTTGATTCTTTCTTGGGCCATTTTCTTGGCAACCTTGTGCCTATCATTCAAAAACACTTCAAACAATATTAGACAAATAATAAGGTGATTGTGATCATGAAAATCAAACAACGAGGGGAACGAGAGGTACAACAATCTCCCCCTATTTTGATGATCACAATCACCAAAACAATAAAAGTAAAAAACATAAAAGAAAGACATGCTTAAAGGATAAAGAAAGTAAATGCTAAGCATGATCAAAAGGATTCTCCCCCAATCAATCAAGAATTTCTCCCCCTTTGTGATTATCAAAATAGCATGGGGCATAAAACTTGATTGAGGGAAAGGGTTTGAAAAACTAGATATGAGAATTGAAAAATCAATTGAGATTTTTGAAATTGAAATGAAAATTTGAATAACAGTTTGAATTGAAAGTTTTGAATCAAAAACCAATTGAGATTTGAAATTTGAAACCAAATGAAATTTTTGAAATTGAGAGTTTTGAATCAAAAATGAATTTAAATTGAAAAATGAATCGAAAGAGATTTTTAAATTTAAGAAAATTTCTCCCCCTAAATAAAACAAAAGATCATCGGGGAAACGAAACTATTTTTGGCCCGGAGAGACTCGCCAAAAGGGATTTTTCAATCCAAATTTGTTTCATGGCGGGTCTTCTCCTAAAAAACTCGTCCGAATAAAAAATAGATTTGGGTTGACCGTACCAGGCATTTTTGCAATCACACTCATAAATGAGGTGCCTGGGTTTCTTACAATAATTACAAAATTTAAAACTAGAGCTCCCCCTTACAAAAACAGTTGGAGCATGGGAGGAGGAAGCTTGCTTGGAATAGCCAAGCCCTTTAGTGGTTCTAGATATACGTTGGGAACCTAGTAGTTGGTTAAGATTTTGTTCCCCTTGGGTGAACTTAGCTAAGGATTACCTTAAATCTTTGATAGTTGATTCCATGGAATCAATATCGGGAAGATTTTGGATTTTAAGGGTCAACTCTTCCTTCTCTTTAACAAGTTGTTCTTTTTCGGAAGAGAGTTTTTTGAAATTCTTTTTTAAAGAAACAAATTTGGAAGAAAGTTCGTGAAAACCTTCCTCCAATTGGTCTCTAGCGTGTTGGAGATCCTCATAAGACATGTGATTGAATGAATTGGAAGAACTTGAGGATGAGGAGTCGGAAGAAGTTACCTCATGACATGCCATTAGGAATTTATTACCGTTGTCGCTTGAGGAGTAGGATGAGGAGGATGTGGAGCTATCACTCCAAGTAGACGCTTTGAAAGCCTTCTTCTTTTTCTTTTTCTTGGCCTTTTTATTGCGGGATGGGCAATCGAGCTTGTCATCGCCTTTAGTACCTTCATGTGTTACTTCTAAAAGATTCCAGATATCATGAGAAGATGAGCAAGTAGAAATACGATTAAATTCATTACGGTCTAGCACACAATGAAGAGCGTTCATGGCTTTGCCATCAAGCTCAAAGTTTCTAATATCGGCGGGGGTCCATTTGGATTCGTCGGGGGTAGACAAAGTATAACCTTGCAGGAAAATTTTGTAAATTGGATATCCTATGCTTCTTAAAAAAGTGGTCATGCGGGTTTTCCAATAATTATAGTCGGACCCTTCAAAAAATGGAGCACGACCCAAAGAAAAGCCTTCGGGGGCGAAAGAGGTTGAAGCCATCAAAAAAGATCTTGAATTTGAAACCGGTTAGGGTATTACTCAAATTTTCCTCTGATACCAATTGTTGGGCGGAGAAAAAGGGAGTAATGGCAAGAGGGGGGTGAATTGACTTTTAAAAAATGATTAACAATTTAAAATCAAAGTTGAAAGTGCAGCGGAAATAAAGAGGCAAGACACAAGAATTGATAACGGAGTTCGGCCAAAAACCCGGCCTACGTCTCCGCTCCCAACTAAACCGTTGAGAGATTCCTACCGCTTGCTTTTCAATTGTTTTAGCAAGAAACCCACTAGGCTTTGAGGTAGCACTAGAACCTATTACAGCTTTCTTTTGGTGGTTAAGCAAGAACCCACTTGCTTTTAATGGTTGAGCAAGAACCCACTAGCCTTCTTACAAGTGAAGGCTAGCTCACCTATGACACAAGCCTTTTAAAAGGAAAGGCTTGAAGAAACCTCTTCACACCATAGTGGTGATGTGAAACCCAAAAGAAAGAGGGATGAAGAAAGAGTTTGGGGTTTGTAGGAACAAACCCAAATTTAAAGCTCAAAATAAATAAAACAATAAAACCCGTATATGAGAAGAAGCCTTGGGCGCCTTTGAATGATTGGAGATGTTGAAGGCCGCTTCCAAGCTTCTTTGGTGGAGCTCCTTGGATGTGGAAGTTGTTGGAGCACTTGAGGTTCCTTTGAAGGAAGTCGCCGGAGGTTGGCCAATTGATACAAAATATGTCTGTTGGCTTTGTATATGATCCGTGTAGGTGTCCGGGGCTTCCTTGGCCTTTATTTATAGGCATGGAACCCTTGGGGAGTCTTCGGAGCCGTTGTAAAGGGCCTCGGAGCCGTTGGAGGCCAAATGGGAGTTGACTGGTCAAAGCCAACGGCTAGTTTGACTGGGCTACCGGCTGGCCGGTGCAGGGCCACCGGCTGGCCGGTGCCTTGGATATTGAGAAGGCCTTCTGCCCAGGCAGCACCGGCTGACCGGTGACAGAGCCACCGGCTGGCCGGTGGTGAGGCAGTAGCCATCACTGTTGCATCAGGTTTCCACCGGCTGGCCGGTGACAGAGCCACCGGCTGACCGGTGGAACCTGGCAGTGGGCAATGCCTCTGCCAGGTCCACCGGCTGGCCGGTGCTATCACACCGGTTGGCCGGTGGACTGGAATTCAGTCCACTTCTTGATTCTTTCTTGGGCCATTTTCTTGGCAACCTTGTGCCTATCATTCAAAAACACTTCAAACAATATTAGACAAATAATAAGGTGATTGTGATCATGAAAATCAAACAACGAGGGGAACGAGAGGTACAACAGGGGGGGTGTGATTATCCAATAGAAACACATATGTTAAATACATTTTAATGGTATTAAATGTAAATTTTTTATCTTAAGGGCCTGAGTTAGTGGATTTTGATTTTGAACATCCATTCTCCTCATTTGTGCACTTCATGCCTAATGTACACCAATTTAGGCCCAATGAGTCATCTGATTAGAAAGAATGTAATTATCCATATTTTAATTTCATATTTTGTGAAATGTATCTTAACTTCAATTTAAAAAAATTTCATTTAGGGATAAATGGATGATTCAGAAAGGATGATGGAGATATTTGGCGATGAAAAGAAATAATTATGGAGAAGGCAGATTGGACACCAACCCACTGATGAGAATGTGGGGCCCACAATACAGGCCACTTGAAGCCCAAATTTCATGGTATTCTAGAAGAAATATATAGTAACAAATCATTTTTCTGGATCCAATGCTAATTCGGCCTCCATAATTGTTATTTAGGAGGCCCAAATAGTATATCAAAATCTGGGCCAGAATCTGTGGCCCAGAAAAACAGCCCACTAGTTAAACCATATCTCAAAAACCATAACTCTTTTTGGGATGAGATTTTAGAGGCTGTTAGGGGACATCCGGAGATTGTTTTAAGTCTTATATGGCCCACCCACATTTAGCTGTCTAGAAGGTGTATCATGCACCTCTGTTTCGTGGATGCAAGCTGGATGGCTTTTTCAGGTCAAGGGTGGAAAGTCTTCCTTCCACAAACTTTCCACCACCCTAGACCTAAAATACTCAAGTGGGATGACTTTTACTATTGGAGGATCGACCCAAGGGCTCAAAATTCCTATTTAAGGCAGTGTTGTTGGATGATTTATGGATCTTGGGTGTTTGGTTTAATTGTAATGTTTTGCTGCCACTTTGTGTTTGTAATCTCATTTTAATTTCCATGTATGTTTCCTTTTTGTACTTCTTTGTTCTTAATCAACATATTTATCTTCTATTCTTCCAATTTCATTCAATAAAACATTATAATCACAATTTATAGTGATATATCTTGGTTGTGCTGAATTATTTCACACATAGGTTTGAATTTCATTCACACACATGGAGGAGTGCTCATTATTTCCGGGGTTTTAATTTCATCAATCTAATTCTTGTAAGCCATCATCCGCCCCCCATTGAGAGTATACCATCAATGGAGGGATAACCCTTTAATGTATTGATCATAGGATGATGAAAATGATGGATTGAAAGTTATTTTATGAATGAATTGTTGTTAATTGGTTAACTAATTTAAGACTTCCATTCTTCAGTTATTTACACTCTTTATCTTCAATGTGTTTGAGGAAGCTAAATCCAATTACTAAATGACCATATACCTTGGAGACATAATGAATTTGGTTCTCTATGTGTGTAAGGGAATATTAATTGAGTTTAGTTACCTCAAACAAGAAAATGATGAATGTAGTGCTATTTTGAAGAACAGACTCATCAAGAATTAGTTGAACCAATGTTGTCTAAAGAAGTAAAATTCATTCAATCCACCCCTAAAATAATCATAAGATCAACCCATTTTCATTTAATTTAATTCAATTAGGTTTATTAGTGTTCTTTAAAACCATCCAAAATCAAAACCATGTTAGCCACTTAATAGCCAATAATCCACCTCATAGGTTGTGTGTATTAGGTATCTTCTTAGGTCTCAGTGGATTCGACAACCTAATCTATACTACGAGGACCGTTCTCCCTTCAACTCTTGGGTAAATTTGAGCGTGAATCAATACTTCTCCAACAGTAGCTCCAAATTTATACATACTTCAAACAAGTCAGCTCGACCTCCAAATAGCATAGTTAACACAAAGGGAATTGGAAGCCTCTCTACCTAAAGTCCCAAATCATGGTCAAGGGTTGGTGGTATGAAGAAGTGTGTCGCTCCTGAATCTAACAAGGAATACACCAAAGTAGAAAAAAAAGAAAAGGATACCTCAAAGGATGTCTGGCTCACCTAGAGCTGGAAACGCAAGAGCATAAAGATGACGATGACCTCCTCCACGGCCTCTCTGACCCTGATTACAACCACCACCATGACCGCACTTTGCTCTCTCTAAGGACGAGGAGAATCATGAGGTTTTCCTCAGCCTACCCCATCTACGCTCTACTGATCTAACGAAGGTGCATCATACTACTTCTAACTCGCCTTTTTCTACCTCAATAGAGGAACCTCGACCAGAGCACCCATTGCATGATGAATGCTCTAAAAGATCAGGAACTCCCTTTAATAATGACCTTGACCACCAAAAGAAAAATAAGTGTCTATTATCATGGCATAGCCCTGAGAGTTGTTGACTCTAGATAAACGACATGTGAAGGGATGGGACCTACCCCAACCTGAACAGAAACACTTATACCCTGAAAACCAGGAACCCCATACCACAACTCTACTTCTTGAGGAATTATGATGACTCCCCTATCGTGATGATCCAGTTCTGGAAAATGTCTTCTCCACTACCTCTACCCTCTCCAGCACCTCATGTTATGTCATCAGCATAAATGGGGTGACCTGGCGCTAGATCTCTGGATTCCAAGCCTCCTCGAAATACCTCGCCCTGACCTCCTCATCTGGAAACAAGTCTAATGAAAATTGTAAATGGTTCTTGAATTGGATTTCAAACTCTCAAACAATGGAGCTCCCCTATCGAAGGGTAAGAATCTCATGGTGACTGGACGCCTTCACTGTTTAATTAAGAAACTCTGCTCTAAACATGACATATAACTCCTCCCATGAGATCGATGACTCCTTGAGATCACCGAGGAACAAGAACCACCAATTCCTCAATAATTCACCCAACATTGTCAAAACCATGGACACCCAATGCTCCTTCTGAGCATGGATCGAACTGAAACCGATCTTGACCTCCAATAACTAGTTTTCTGTGACTGAATCTAAAATGGAGCCCTTGTACTTTTTCAAACTCTGGTGCTAAATTCCTCAGAGTGTATTAGCCCAATTTTCATCGTTGTGAACCTCTACCCTGAGACGATATGCTCGAACAACCTAATGGAAATCTTCTATGCGATCCTAACGTTGAAGTCGGCATAGATCCATACTTATAAAATAAAAAACATTTAGGGATCCTAAACTTGGATTATGGAAGACTCAACATTAATTAATTAATTTTTTTCTTTAATTCATTTTATATTAACCTATCCCAAGGTCCACCCATTCAAATGTAGGAACAAAGATGAATGATTTGTGATACTTTCCTAGGTATCTACCCTACTACTAGAATCACCTCATTTAGTATCCATTGGTAACATAAAGGTCCCTACATCAGATCATTGGGGGCCCTAAATGCCTATGTCTCAACCAGTATCTAGTGTTTACATCACATTCTAAACATGAATGACAATGTTTCCATACCAACCCATGAAACCTAGGCTATTCCTAACTCCAAACTTCATCAAATCCATCAACCAGACATCTGATACCACTCTGTAACAACCCCTTCCCCACAAAAGTGTACCCCTCCTGGGACGAAAATGTCAGAAGGGAGATAATTCCCACCGAGTGCCGCCTCCAGTAGGCCTCGAGTTGGACACTATCACCGAGGGTATAGTAAACACACAAATAAGAGGTATTACCCTCTAATAGAACATATGCAGAAGAGAGATATAAGATATAAACCAACCAACTCTAACTTAGAACTGGAATATAAAAGAAAAACCATGTTCAAATATGTATTCTCGTACAAAAGTACTAGAAATGGAAGGGGAAATTTTCAAGTACTGAAAAGAAAGTAAAAATAGCAGCGGACACAATCTCGAACAACTCCTGCAACCCCAAGCTAGTAGAAACCAGATTGATCTCTAACTAGCTCCATGTGTCCAGAAAAACTACTTATATATACATAGGGAGAGTATAATAGTATAATCAGAAGGATCCACCCCGAAACCACTCATGAAAATGAAAAGAAATCATGGTAAAGCATAGTGAACAAAAAGTGAAACTAACTCGTCATCTAAACAAGTATACAATGTTCCTAGCCTAACCATGGATACTCTCACCAAGTAACACGTACAAGAGTATATAATATAACAATTAATATCAAAGGTACCCCACTACTACTCCCCCACTGGTTTTCCGCTTTACCCCAACGTTGCACGTCCTAAGCATCTCTTTCCAAAAAGGCTTTCTCCTAGACACATGTGTGAAGCACCACAATATGCACCTCGTGCAACAAAACCACCATGCCAATGCAAGAAAGTAACCAGGTAGTATCTGGGATCCACCACAGCTCGCATAACATGTATCATATGTTGGGTATTATACCTCAAGCCATCTGATCCCCTATACTGATTAAGGATCCTCATGCCATCACATCTTATACACATTACACCTATAATAGTCAATAGGATAAAATATCTGGAATATTTGTGTGGGAATAACCACAACCCATTACAACCCTCTACACATATATATGGGAAAAAACTAACCATTGTTCCTACCAACACAAGTAACTACCATGAGAAGAGATCTGGGCCAAAGGGGGTAGTTGGCCATCCATCGTCCCACCGGAATGTGGGAGAAAACACCCCTAGGGCTTAGAATCCATGGGGTGTCAGTTTCCCCTAATAACGTGGTGGAGTAGGGTATTGAAACACAAAAATACATAATATACTTTAGTTCAAAACCACACTGCGGTCATAACCTAGTCTTAGACTCAACTGCATGTCTCATGGACTCTTGATTGACACTTCTAAGACTATGAATCTTATATGCACACAACCATTTAAAAATATCTATTTTCTTACATCATTTCCATTTTATCAGTTCCCCATTAAGTTAGTTAATTCTCTAAACATTAATTAACCATTTAAAATTCCACACTAAATTTCATTAGCATCACACCGAATGTCCACTTCCCCTTTAAAAATCTCAACCTCAACATTATGTTCCTGGAATGTCCAACCCCATGGGTTAACACCATTTATTCAATTATTCATTATAGAATTACATTCCCACGTTACTAGACATTCTCTAAAAACATTCTATGCTACTAAATAAAAGGGGCGCAACACGGTGAGTAGATGTAATACCTATCGAGTCTTTGTCGCCTATAGCAAGAGCGTAGACCCATTCTCCCTTATAAAGCTAAACACATAAATCATTTGGTAGACCATGCACGTCTTCACCTCTTTCGGAAGAAAGGTATGCGAGACTAGCTACCTTAGGAAATATGAAAAATGTAAAGTAGATAATAAACCAATAAAATAACAATAATCATCCAACAATCACATCTATCTTGTTCCATCATAACTGATGTCCTCCCCGACACCCACATGCCTAAACCAATGCATCTCGCCACCAATGGAATCATTTTCTGCACAAACAAAAGGGCCTCCATTCCCCCACACATCACAATAGACATCCAGGCTCACATAACAACACAAGAAGCTGGAAAACAGACATCTTAACAATTTTTCTCTTATCCCTTTAACAGTCAAGAGGGTTAATTAAAACCCTTCAAGGAATTATCTTTTATCAATCAATTGGTTCTTTAATCCATCTTGGATTAAAGGATTTTTATTCATAGTTTCCAAATTTTGGAAACCTAATCCGTTTTTTATCACAAATAATTAAACATTCTTACTACACCAATTTGATTAACATCAAATTACAATAAGATCCAGATTCATTTACTTGTTTATTTATCATTAACCAAACAATTATTTATTAATCTTGGTTTATGTTCATTACCGATTTACATCAAGAACAAACAGCTAGGTAAAGCATGAATATATATCACAATATCTATCAATATAAGAGGAAAAAACACATGATCCATGTCAATTTAATTATCAGTTCAAATATTTATTAGGTCATTTCCATTGTCATCCAGTGGAATAAAACAAGATAATGATATAGTTTCACGTAAAATAAGAGAGAAGCTACAAATCCACCACCACAAATGATTAATGACGTTCTTTATACGAGAACTTTCTACACAAGGGATTACGATCGCCTCCTCTCGCGAAAACGACATCCACCAGAGGATGCCACAGTACAACCGCACCAACTGAAACCCAAGAAAACTCAATTAGATGCATGGAGATCACATGATAAAATATGGAAATGAGAAACAGGAGAATATGGACCCCAAAAGAATGATGATAAAATATACTTTATATCGATTATTGATTGATATTTTTTGGTTTTCGCCGAAAGAGGGGTTGCACATGCAGCAAAATGGACGTCATGGAATCCAATCCACAAGGAATTTTGATATCATGATTCCTATGGGAAGGAAGGAAAGGATCGAGCATCTCGCACTAGAGAACAAGGAGAAAGAACAAGGGAGAACGCCATCTTGTTCCTTTTGATGATTTAACAGATCCCCGGTTTAAGATACACTTGATATCCCAGTAAAAACGGATCGCATTAAACCACACAGCTTGTGGATCCCCTTACCACATTGGTGACTTATGAATCGTAAGACCCAATAAATAATAACATAAAATGAAAC